>SRLM01002219.1:0-49718 GCA_015708895.1 Populus ilicifolia | reverse complement strand
AAACATTAAAGTCCATATTAAGTTTACACTATACTTATTCTTATACCATTAGTGTAATCTTAGCTAGACATAATGAAAGAAAGAAAAATAAATAAACAAAATAAGAATATAAATAAGATAAAAGTTAACTAAGTAAAGAAAAGGAAATGAAAGGCATAAACTTGATATTAATGAAAGCAAAACATAAACATTACAAAACATACAAAGAGAGAAAGCAAGAGCATGGTCTTGATATGGAAACCAAGATGCCTACGTGCATGGCAAATGCCTCCTTTTATAGGCCAAAATTAGAAACTATTGATTTGATGACTAATTGATGAGTGGGTGACCAACTCTTGACTTGGTGGCAATCCTTATCTTCTCTTGTCTGCCCAAAACATCATTGATAACATCAAAATTGGAGCCACTTGAAAACATGAAAGTTTTAGTAAATTGTCTCAGCTTTCTTGTGTAAAATATTCAGGTCATATGGACTTCTAAAACTTCAGATATGGGCTAAGCACTGAACAGTTTCGGGCTGGAAGACAGATTTGGACTTATTTGTTGTTGCTACAATTTGAACTTGAAAATGGCCTTTTCAAATCTTGGGCTCCATGTAAGTTTTTGGCCTATGTCTTACCTTTCCATTCATATAAAGTAGACCTAAATCTAAGATCTACAAATCCAAAAATGATCAAAAAATAGAACAGTGTTCCGGTTTAGATTGCACTAACATCTCTTTTCTAAGTTTGGCCATCTCTTTGTCCTTTTAATTTCAATTCTTAAATTCATCAATCAATCTTTTTATTTATATGATAGACCTATATTTAAAATGAACATTTATCACAAATTAATGATATCTTATATTATTAGATATATTCTTATAAAACATGCTTTAGTTAAGAAGTTATTGATATTTCAAGTGCAAAATGATGACATAAAACCTTGATAAAAAATGCACTTTTAAGTACTAATCATCGGGAATGTATTTTTGAAATATTTAATCAGGACAATATCTTCATCCCAACAAATGTTTTTCATGTCACTCAAAAACTTTTTTTTTATCATTGGTACTCTTGTGAATTGACAAATCTCCTAAAAGAAAAAAAATTTGATATTTTTAGCAAAGTAAGGCATTGAACTAAGAAAAAGTAAGGATTTGTCAGAAAAGTAATTTACATAACCAAAAGATTGATGTCTTCTCCCAAGTGTAGGAGTGTCGAAGTAATAAATAACACGGCAAGACTGGGATCGAACCATAAGGAGTCTAATTATATAAATTATAGATAACAATAACAACAACAATAGTGACAATAATAACAATACTAATAGTAGTAGTAGTAGTTGTTGTTGTAGTAATAATAATAATAATAATAACAAGAAAAAGAAATTGATGAGAACTTTGAGATGAAAAATTAACGTAAGGATTAAACAATTGTAACAATAAATGTCAAGGTTAGAGGATCTACTAATGGTATGTCAAACAAGTATAGTATAAACTTTATTACTCAATTAGAAACCACACACAAAGAGGTTCCAATTAGATTATGAATTTTTAATATAATTATATTAGTTATCTTATTTGATTAATGCTAATACTTGTAAATGTTGTTAGGCATTCATGATCATAATTTATGTTAACAACAAATTAAAATCCTTTTATAGCATAGATATCGGTTATACTACATAGTAAGGGTTATGAAAATGCCACGTATTTGTTGTACCAAGTGTTATAGAACATAAATCTAGATTAACCATTTAACAAGCAAAGTATTAAAGAGTGAGTAAGATAGCAAATACAAAACAAGTTAGTATCAAACATGAAAGTTCATGTTCAGTTAACACTATACTTATTCTTACACCATTAGTGTAACCTTTTCACCTTGACATAACAAACTTAACTAAATGTAATGAAACAAAGAAAAATAAATAAACAAAAGAAGAACATAAATAAGATAAAATTTAACTAAGTAAAGGAGAAAGGAAATAAAAGGTATCAACTTGATATTAACGAATGCAAAACTTAAGCAATACAAAGAGAGAAAGTAAGAGCATTTTCTTAATCTGGAAACTAAGATGTCTAAATGCATGGCAAATGCCTCCTTTTATAGGCCAAAATTAGGAACTATTGATTTGATGACTAATTGATGAGTTGTTGGCCAAATCTTAACTTGGTGACAATCTTTATCCTCTCTTATCTAAATAAAAAGTCATTGATAATATCATAATTTGAATAGACTTTTACATAAAGTTCTAGGAAATTATCTTAGCTTTATAGAAAAAACAATTGAAGTCATTTGGATTTCTAGAGTTTAAGATATGGGTGAATACTGAACATTGTCTAACGTGTAGTACATATTCAAACTTTTTCATTGTTACTACAATTTGAACTTGAAAATAGCTTTTTTAAAACCAGACTTCCATATGAAAGTTATAGGCCTATATCTTACCTTTCCATCCATATAAAGTACACCTAAATTTAAGATCTACCGATCCAGATATGACCCAATTACTGCACAGTATTCCAGTTTATATTGCACCATCTCTTTTCTAAGTTTGACCATCTCTTTGTCCTTTCAATTTCAATATTTAAATTCATCAATCAATTCTTTTATTTACGTGACAGGCCTATATTTAAAATAAATATTTACCATAAATTAAAGGTATCTTATATTATTAGATATATTATTATAAAACATGCTTTAGTTAAGGAGTTGTTAATACTTCAAGTGTAAAATGATGATATAAAAGTTGATAAAAATAAACTTTTAAATACTAATCACATTCTCTAACCAGCGTATTACTAGTCCCTAGTAATCTAAACATTAAAATGAAATTTTTTTTGTAAATTCCACAAAGTAAGTCATTCATCGTTCAACTTCCAGTAATTAAAGGTATCTTATATTATTAGATATATTATTATAAAACATGTTTTAGTTAAGGAGTTGTTAATACTTCAAGTATAAAATGATGATATAAAACTTGATAAAAATAAACTTTTAAATACTAATCACATTCTCTAACCAACGTATTACTAGTCCCTAGTAATCTAAACATTAAAATAAAATTTTTTTGTAAATTCCACAAAGTAAGTCATTCATCGTTCAACTTCCAGTAATTTATCTATATACATAAACTCTCATTAAATTTATATATTTGCTTAATACCTCTTAAATAAAGATATTAATAAATCTTTCTTTTGTGCTCAATATATCAACACATAGTGATGGAGCTTTTCTTAGAAGAAAACAAAATTTTTAGTCTAATGTTTAAGGTAAACTTAGTTGGGTTGGGATTATTATTTTTTAATATATATACATATAACTTAAAACACGATGCATTTTAACCTATGTAACGAGCTTTCAACTAAGACTCATAGATTAGTTGGTCTTAGGGCATTAGGTGTTGAGACATCCCTACAAGCTTTTCTCCTCAACCCATGTAACAAGTGTTGGGCCAATAGCTCCTAAGTCGGTTGGGATATTAGGTGTTAAAACACCTATTCAAGTTTCAATGCTTAGATTAGGAAGACTATGAAACTAAACTTATTGACGTTTTTATTATCATTATTTGTTTTCACTTATTTTTTTTATTTTTTAAAATTATATACTATCCCTTTCCCTTAGTTGTTACCTTTAACCTAAAAATATAAATAATATAATAATCTAATGTGCAACCCACAATCATATGTTAAGGTGTGTGTGTGTGTGAAAATTATGTTTAAAAATACATGTTAAATGAGTATATGAGTAGAATTAAGTGATAACAATATGAGAATTTATAAACCTAAATATTTCAAGTAGTATCATGATAGATCGTATTAAGAATGGTTACTAAGATGCATCTCAAGAGTCACTTTAATAAAAGTGCTCCTTTACTCTATCATTCTAGTAACAACAGTTTTGCACATGCTTTATGATATAAAAAACACAGTTAGTTATTTTTTTTTTAACTACTACCCTCTGCCCCCAACCAAAATGAGACATGTCATCAATGTCCTAAGGTAGAAAGATAGAGTATAGAAGACATTACTTGAAATAACAAATACTAACAAACCTAAAACACACTTAAACAAATATAAGAAACAACAATTTATGCAACTCATGGAGGGATTAATTACCGAAATGAAATATTGTAGTTGACCAATCAATTATTTAGGAGTAGGAGTAAATATTATGATTTTTCATGTAGAAGATAGAAATTTTTGTTCCATGGCATGATCAAGAAAATACAACTTATTATAATAACCATTAACATTTAACAAACATATAGGTGTATAGTGAATATATAATTGGGCTCAAGAGAAAATATGAAAGATCTCTTCTAATATGCCCAGACCACCTAGTAAGGCAATGAAGGCATCAACGTGTTTAAACATTGCATTTATTCGATCAGACATTATGAAAACCTGTAATTCCTCTCTAATTGTTTTTCTAATGATATTTCTTTATGCTAAAGCTTTAGAGACAACCTAAAAACTTGACCACCTCTTGAAAATGTAACTATTTACATACCTCTCATTAACTCAAAACTACCTCCCCCATACACTAAATGAATCTTTCTCTTAGCTAGCACCTAACCAAGATGATTTGCTGATTCTAAAAACTTCTTTTCTTTTCTAGAACTAAATCCACTGAAAACACAAACATTTCTTATGTGATGACCTAAGAAACTTGTCATTTTTACACACTTCTATATTTTTTGAATGTATAGGTTGAGTAGAAATGAAAGGAAGGAGGAGAGGATTTTATAGATAAGAAATTAAAAAGGCAATCATACTATATATATGTAGGCTAAGTAAAGTCTCACACTCTCTCTTTCTCTCTCTCTCTCTTTATTTATTTATTTATTTTTAAAAAAGCATGTGTATGTAGAGGTAGTTGTGATTGTGGCTTACATCTTCCCTTGGTTTTACGTCCAAGAATGACTTAAATGCCCTGCTATGGGTCGGGGATAGGCTTCCCATCCAATTTTCTTAAAAACTGGCAAACATGGTCTTTTTTAGTCAGATTTTCAAGACTAAATCAATTATATTCTTTATGAAAATAGGACCATAAATCATTAATTATATGATGCACATCTCTACTAGGATGCGTCTGAAGAGTCAATAGAAGACTATCTAAAGACTCATCACTCAGGCCATCCTTAATAAATTGTATTTTATCTTCATGGTTTATAGATACCATTTCTAAAAAATAACATTGTGCATTACAAGTCCATTTGGCACATTGATGACAGACTTATAGTCGTTTTGCATGATGTTTCTTGACAAAAGTGCTTTTACCTAGTCTAGACATGTGTGAAATGATGGAATTAGAGGACTCACCTAATAATCGGACCTTTGCTTCAATCAGCTAGTGAATATCTTCAAGAATTCCATGATTCATTAACAATTTCAATCTTGCACATTTAGCACGGTAAATTTTTATAATTGCATTCTGAGGTAGAGTGGAAAAATATTTTTTAATTTTTTCAAGAGTGGTGTCCCTTTTCAAATGAAAATTAGAAGACAGATTCAAATAATTGCACAAATATATACACAGATATCAGTTATTATGAGAAACTGGAAGAACCGACTTAAGTCACGGAGTACTGTTGTCTACCATTTGACTGGGGTGAGAGAAACTAACAAAAACCACTAAAAAAGAAACATAAAAACAATGTGAGAAAAAAAAATCCATCTTTATATACAAGATCACCCAATTCAATAAAGTCATTTTCAATTGAAAAACTATCAAAGTAAACTTTCAAACGATGTTCATTTACCTTGAAAACATTGTCATTCTTTGGATTCTCGATATCACTGGCCTCAAATAGATACACATGTTTCATAATAAAAGGATCGCTCCATTTTGATCTTAGTTTTCTAGGAAATAAATGGAGTCAAGAATTATAAAGCAAGATTTTTCGATCAACATGGAATGTTTTTCTTAGTATTCTCTTGTCATGAAACTCTTTGATTCTTGCTTTATAAATTCTTGAATTTTTATATGCATCATTTCTTATTTTTTCAAGCTTATTTATTTGTAATTTTCACAATTGACTAGCATGATCAAGATTTTAAATTTAAAGCTTTAATAACCCAATAAGCTTTATGTTCAAGTTTTATAAGCAAGTGACAAAGTTTTCCATAAACTAGTTTATAACGTGACATATCTAATGATGTTTTATAAGGAGTTCGATATGCACAAAATGCCTCATTAAGTCTTAAAGACTAATCTTTCCTATTAGGGTTCACTATTTTCTCTAAAATGTGTTTGATCTCCAAGCTGTATTTGTCCACTTGTTTGAGCAATAAGGGGTGACAACTTCGTGTGTGATTCCATATTTCTTCATTAAAGATTCAAATGGCTTGTTACTGAAATGTGTTTCACCATCACTTATCATGGCTCGAGAGATTTCAAATCGACTCAAAATATTTTCTTTCTAAAACTTTATCACTATTTTATGATCATTGTTTTGACTTAGAATTGCCTCTATCCATTTTGAAACATAATCTACTGCAACTAATATGTACAAGAAACCAAATGATGAAGGAATGGACTCATGAAATCCATACCCCAACAGTCAAAGATCTCAATGACAAGAATAGGATTTAAAGGCATCATTTGATGTTTTGAAATAGATCATAACTTTTGACAATTTTCACAAGACTTGTAGAATGGCGGGCCAGTAAAATTCACTTTGTAAAATTTTTGCAATTATCTTTCTTGATGAGAAATGACCCCTATATGCGTTACAATGATAAAATTTAATAACACTACTTACCTCATTATCGGGAATGCATCTTCAAAATATTTGATCAGGATAATATTTGAATAAATATAGGTCATGTCAATAAAAGTTCTTCACTTTTTTCAAGAACTTTCTTTTATCTTAGGTACTCTAATGAGCTGACAATTGTTCTAAAACAAGAAAATTGACAATATTAGCAAACCAAGACATTGTAGAGACAGAAAGTAAAGATTCATCTGGAAGGTAATCATCAATTGGTGTGATGTCAGTTTTCGAATCTATTGTTAATCTTGACAAATGATCTGCAACAACATTTTCGGTGCATTTCTTATATTTGATTGTGATATCAAATTCAACAAAATCTCAATTTCACTAGAAGTGGTTTGAAATTGATAATGAATTAATTTTTCACTAAAGTCCACTTCTTGTAAATCATTATCATCACTAATTTGCTTGCAAATGTTGAAAATATTCATCTCCAATATCATGTTTTCAAATGATAGCTTCATCAGTCTATTCCTACAATTAATCAATGCATTAGAAGTTATAAGAAATGGACATCCTAAAATAATAGAAAATGAATTGCATACTTCAATAGGTTATGTGTTAAAGACAATAAAATCCACAGGATAAATGAATTTATCGACTTATACTAACACATCTTTAATTACTCATCTAGGCACTTTTACAAATCTATCGACAAGTAAAAGAGTTACAGAAGTTGGTTTAACTTACCTAGATTGAGACTTTAAAAAACTGAATATAGAAGTAAATTCACACTAGCTCCAAGATCAAGTAAGGCTCTTTTAATTTTATGTTCGAACTCCAATAAAGCAAGAAATTGTATGATAACTAGGGTCTTTATATTTCAAAGCATTATTGTTCTACAGAATGACACTTGTTCGGCTAAAAAGACTTTCCTCTTCACTTTTATTTTCCTCTTCACCGTGTATAGATTTCAGAGTTGTGATTGACTTTTCTTTGTTTGGCCATTGCATAAGGAAATAGAAGTGCTGGTGGAGAATCAGTTTTTTCTTTGCAAATTTCAAATTCAACCCCTTCCTTACCCTTAGAGATTGACTCATCATCTTTCTCACAAGGTTCAAGAGAGGGTTTTTCAATAACCTTACCATTGCAAAGAGTAGTGACTAATTTGACTTAATCCATGTGTTGGTTTTCGGAACTACTTGTATTTGTATTATATTTCCCCTCGAGATTTTGTTGTGGTTGAGATGGAAACTTACCTTTCTCTTGAAAACTAAGAGTTGATGTCAATTTTGTAAGAGTATCTTTAAAATTTGTCATGTTTTAAGCAAATTGAGTACTAATTATCTCTTGCTTTTCAGTAAATGCATGTAATGTTTCCTTAAGATTTTTTCTAAGAGGTGGAGCATAAGGAGGTGCATATCCATGAGAATTTTGGAAATTATTGTGTGCTTTAAATGGTAGTTGTGAAGTTCGTATTGTTATTATCACTCTTCCAACTAAAATTTAGGTGATTTATCCAACCAGGGTTATATGTTTACAAGTATGGGTTATGGTTGGCCCTTTAAAAACTGTTTAAAGCATGTGCTTGTTCATGGAGACACTCCTTAAAAGAAAGCAAAGTTAGATAGTTATTGGTTGAGTGTTCATTTGTTTCACATATTTGACACACAATGTTTTCAACAGATTGTAATTTACCATTCCTTTTCAATTCTACTGCCTCGACTTTTCTAGCCAAAGATGAAAACTTGGCTTGAAGGTCATGATCTTCCTTAAGGTTGTATATACCTCTACTAGATATATGAGGTTAAGTTTTACTCGGTGCCTCATAAGTACCTACAGTGTCCTAATTTTGAGCATTTCAGCTAACAAGTCTAAGTACTACATTGCTTCATCAGGGTTTTTATCTTCAAAAGTTCCACTGCACATCAATTCAACCATTTGCCTATCTCTAGGTGTTAATTGTTCATAAAAATATGAAACCATTTTTCATATTTCAAAACCATGATGATGGCAAGTATTAAGTAAGTCTCAATACCAATCCCAATATTGGTAAAATGTTTCTCCTAGTTTTTGAGTGAAAGTGGTGATTTGTCTTTTGAAAAATTTGTTTTATAAGATGGGAAAAACTTCTTTAAAAACTGTCGTTGCATTTCATCCTAAGCACGAATGGATCTTGGTCTTAAATTTTATAATCATGTTTTAGCTTTGCCTTTTAATGAGAAAGAAAAAAAAATTAATCTGATGATGTTCATACTATAATTTGAGTCATTATAGGTGTTACAGACTTTCTCAAATTCCCTTCAATACAAGTATGGATAAATAACTTAATAAGTATAAGTACTCCTAAGTGCAGGAGTGTTCAAGTAATAACTAACTCGGCAAGACCGAGGTCGAACCACAAGGAAGTTAATTATATAAATTATAGATGACAATAATGCAACAACAACAACAACAACAATAATAAAGAAAAAGAAGGAGAAGAAGAAGAAGAAGATGAGAACATTAAGATGGAATATTAATGTAAGGATTAAACAATGATAATAACAAATGTCAAGGTTAGAGGTTCCACTAATAGCATGTCAAACAAGTATAGTATAGACTCTTATTATTCAATTGGAAACCACTCACAAAGAAGGTTCCAATCAAACTACAAATTATTAACATAATTACATTAGTTATCTTATTCTATTAATGCTAATACTTGTAAATCTTGTCAGGCTTTCATGATTATAACTTATGTTAACGACAAATTAAGTTCCTTTCATAGCTTAAGTGTCTATTATACCATACAATATTAGTTATAAGAGTGTCAAGTATTTGTTGTATGAAGTGTTATACAACATAAATCAAGATTAGTAATTTAACAAGCAAAGTATAAAAGAGTGAACAAGATAACAAACACAAAACATGTTAGTATCAAACATTAAAGTCCATATCAAGTTTACACTATACTTATTCTTACATCATTAATGCAATCTTTTCACCTTGACATAATAAACTTAGCTATACATAATGAAAGAAAGAGAAATAAATAAACAAAATAAAAACATAAATAAGATAAAAGTTAAGTAAATAAAAGGAAATGAAAGGCATAAACTTGATATTAATAAAAGCAAAGCATAAACATTACAAAAAATACAATGAGAGAAAACAAGAGCATGATCTTGATCTAGAAACCAAGATGTATAAATGCATGGCAAATGCCTCCTTTTATAGGCCAAAATTAAAAACTATTGATTTGATGACTAATTGATAAGTGGGTTCCTAACTCTTGACTTGATGACAATTCTTATTTTCTCTTATCTACCCAAAACGTCATTGATAATGTCAAACTTGAAATCATTTGAAAATATAAAAGTTTTAAAAAACTGTCTCAGCTTTCTTGGGTAAACAATTAAGGTCATTTGGACTTCTAGAACTCTAAATATGGGTTAAACACTGAACAATGCTTGCACTGGAGGATAGATTCAGACTTCTTTGTTATTACTATAATTTGGACTTGAAAATAATCTTTTTAAGTTTTGGGCTCATATGAAAGTGGTATGCCTATGTCTTACCTTTCCATCCATATAAAGTAGACCTAAATCTGAGATCTACATCTCTAGATATGATCCAATTACCGAACAATGTTCTGGTTTGGACTGCACTGACATCTCTTTTCTAAGTTTTGCCATCTTTTTGTCATTTCAATTTCAGTTCTTAAATTCATTAATCAATTCTTTCATTTATATGATAGGCCTGCATTTAAAATAAACATTTACCATAAATTAAAGGTATCTTATATTATTAGATATGTTATTATAAAACATGTTTTAGCTAAGGAGTTATTGATACTTCAAGTGCAAAATGATGATATAAAACCTTGATAAAAAAGATACATTTTTAAGTACAAAACACTATGACTTGGACATGCAAAAAGTAGAATTGAGTCTTGTCTTCTATGAAAGTTTTAAGCCT
This sequence comes from Populus ilicifolia, assembly GCA_015708895.1. Taxonomy (NCBI): domain Eukaryota; kingdom Viridiplantae; phylum Streptophyta; class Magnoliopsida; order Malpighiales; family Salicaceae; genus Populus; species Populus ilicifolia. Next base: position 39,059 of record SRLM01002219.1, on the reverse strand, counting down.
ATATCTTAGCTTTCCATCCATATAAAACAGATCTAAATCCAAGTTCTACAGCTCTAGTTATGATCCAATTATTAAATAGTGTTATAGTTTGGACTAAACCAGCATCTCTTTTCTAAGTTTCATCCTCTCTTTGTCCTTTCAATTTTAGTTTTTTTTTTTGTTATCTAGCTTAATTTTTAGATCTAGCTCTCTTGGATATGACCTCGATCTTACCGAGTTAATTGTTACATTGCACACTCATGCACTTGCGAGTTAAAATAAGCTGATCATAAAAAACAGTCAAGCACTACTCAACCCATGCATTCAACAAATATAGGTTTGTAGAAATGGCAGGTTCCTCAAGTCATCACATAAGAAACATTTGTGTTTTCGGTGGTTTTAATCCTAGGAAGGAAATAGAGTTTTTAGAATCAGCAAATCATCTTGGTCAGGTACTAAATGAGAGAAAGATTCATTTAATGCATAAGGCAGCCTTGGGTTAATGGGGGGTGTCAATAGTTGTATGTTTAGAAGGTAGTCAAGTTTTGGGAGTCGTCCCCAAAGCTTTAACGAATGGGGGCATCATTGGAAAAACAATTAAAGAGGAACTATAAATCTTTGCAATGTTTGATCGAATGAATGCAATGTTTAAACATGTTGATACCTTCATTGCCTTACCAGATGGTTTGGGCATATTAAAAGAGATCTTTTATATTTCCTCATTGGCCCCACTACACATTCACCATAAACTCACAAGTTTGTTAAATGTTAATGGTTTTTATAATAAATTATTGTCCTTTCTTGATTATACTATGGAACATGAATTTCTAATATCTTTGGTATGACAAATCATAATCTTTGCTGCTACTGCCGAATAATTAATCGACCAACTACAATCTTTCATTCATGTAATTGATCCTTCCCTGAGTCATATAAATTGGTCAAATAAGGAAAGTCGTAAAAGGCTTAAATTGGATTTGAGCCTTTGTTTGTGAATCCTTGTGTTTGTTGGTTTTATTAATAGCATATTATTTTATTTTGTTATTGTTTCGTTTTGGTTAAGGGGAAAGGTAGTAGTTGATATTACAAAAAAAAAAACTAACCATGTTTTTTATTTCATAAACCATTTGCAAAACTATTGTCACTAGGATGGTAGAGTAAAGGAGTTCTTTTGTTAAAGTGATTGTACATATTATAAACAACAATAATAGTAACAACAATAACAACAATAGCAATATGATTAGTACTCAAAAGTGCATTTTTATCATGGTTTTATATCATTATTTTGCAATTGGAGAATCAATAACTCCTTAACTAAAGTATGTTTTATAATAATCTATCTAATAATATAAGATACCTTTAATTTGTGGTAAATGTTCATTTTAAATGCAGGCCTATCATATAAATGAAAGGATTGATTGATGACTTTAAGAACTTCAATTGCGAAGGCAAAGAGATGATCAAACTTAGAAAAGAGATATCGGTTGCAATCTAAACCGGAATACTGTTTGGTAATTGGGTCATATCTGGAGCTATAGATCTCAGATTTAGGTCTACTTTATATGGATGGAAAGGTAAGACATAGGCCTACAACTTTCATATGGAACCCAAGATCTAAAAAGGCCATTTTCAAGTCCAAATTGTTGCAACAACAAAGAAGCCCGAATTTGTCCTCCAACCTGAGCACTGTTCAGTATTTTGGCCATATCTAGAGTTCTAGAAGTCGAAATGAGCTGAAGTTTTTACACACGAAAGCTGAGACAATTTCCTATAACTTTCATGTTTCAAATGGCTCTAATTTTGACGTCATCAATGATGTTTTAGGCAGACAAAAAAAGATAAGGATTGTCACCAAGTCAAGGGTTGGCTACCTACTCATCAATTAGTCATCAAATCAATAATTCCCAATTTTGGCCTATAAAAGGAGGCATTTGCCATATATTTAGGCATCTTGGTGTCCAGATCAAGATCATGCTCTTGTTTTCTCTCTTTGTATTCTTTGTAGTGTTTATGCTTTGTTTTCATTAATATCAAGTTTATGCCTTTCATTTCCTTTCCTTTGCTTTGTTAACTCTTATCTTATTTATGTTCTTATTTTGTTTATCTATTTTTCTTTCTTTCATTATGTCTAGCTAAGTTAATTATGTCAAGGTGAAAAGGTTACACTAATGGTATAAGAATAAGTATGGTATAAACTTAATATGGACTTTAATGTTTGATACTAATATGTTTTATATTTATTATCTTGTTCACTCTTTAATACTTTGCTTGTTAAATGCTAATCTTGATTTATGTTGTATAACAATTGGTACAACAAATGTTTGGCACTTTCATAGCTCATAATGTATGGTATAACCGACACTTGAGCTATGAAAGGAACTTGATTTGTTGTTAACATAAATTATAATCATAAATGCTTGATGAAATTTACAAGTATTAGCATTAATTGAATAGGATGACTAATGTAATCATGTTAACAATCTATAATATGATTGGAACCTCCTTTATGTGTGGATTCCAATTGAACAATAAGAGTTCATACTATACTTGTTTGACATACCATTAGTAGAACCTCTAACCTTGACATTTGTTATTATCATTGTTTAATCCTTACTTTAATATTTGATCTCAAAGTTCTCATCTTCTTCTTCTTTATTATTGTTATTATTGTTATTATTAGTATTAGTATTATTACTACTACTACTATTAGTACTACTATTATTATTAGTACTATTATTATTATTATTATTACTACTACTACTACTACTATTACTATTATTGTTGTTATTGTTATTATTGTTATTTATAATTTGTACAATAACCTCCCTGTGGTTCGACCCCGGTCTTACCGGGTTATTTATTACTTCAACACTCCTACACTTGGGAGAAGACATCAATCTTTTCGTCGTGTCAAGTTGCACATTGAATTTTACATTATTTATATTCTTTTGTTAAAGGTAACAACTAAAAGAAAGGGATAATATATAAAAAAAAGAAAATAAGAAAAAAATGATGATAATAAAAACATAAAAACATAAAACTAAAATTGAGAAGATAAAAAGAGGATGAAGTTTAGAAAAAAGATGTCACTATAGTCTAAAGTGAAACACTGTTCAGTCATAGGGTCATATCTAGAGTTGTAGAACTTGGATTTAGGTCTACTCTATATGGATAGAAAGCTAAGATATGGGCCTAAAACATTCATGATTATCTAAAACACAATTCTATCATTGGAAGTCCAAATCTTAGCATTAAAAAAAAAGTCAGAATCTATCCTATAGCTTAGACATTGCTAAGTATTTAGCCCATATCTTGAGTTCTAGAAGTCAAAATAACCTTAATTTTTTTTGTTGGAAAGCTGAGATAATTTTCTAAATCTTTCATGATTTAAGTCTATTCGAATTCTGATGTTAGCAATAACATTTTTGGTAGACAAGAAGATTAAGATTGTTACTAAGTTAAGAGTTGGCCATCTACTCAACAATTAGTTATCAAATCAATAGTTTCTAATTTTGGCCTATAAAAAAAGGCATTTGCCATGTATTTAGGTATCTTGGTTTTCAAATCAAAATCATGTTATTGCTATATTTTTATTGTAATGCTTAAGTTTTGCTTATGTTAATCTTTTATTTATGCTTCTCATTTTCTTTTCTTTACTTAGTTAACTTTTATCTTATTTATTTGTTTTTCTCTTTTTCATTATGTTTAGCTAAGTTTAGCATGTCAAGTTAAAAAGGTTACCCTAATGGTGTAAGAATAAATATAGTATAAATTCAAAATGGACTTTAATGTTTGATACTAACATGTTTTGTAATTGGTAGCTTCTTCACTGATTGATACTTAAAAGTATATTTTTATCAAGGTTTTATATCATCATTTTGCACTTGAAGTATGAATAACTCCTTAACTAAAACATGTTTTATAATAATATATTTAATAAATTAAGATACCTTTAATTTATAGTAAATGTTCATTTTAAATGCAGGCCTATCACATAAATGAAAGGATTGATTGATGGATTTAAGAACTGAAATTGAAAGGACAAAGAGATGGCCAAACTTAGAAAAGAGATGTCGGTACAGTCCAAACCGGAACACTATTTAGTAATTGGATCATATCTAGAGCTGTAGATCTTAGATTTAGGTCTATATTATATGGATGGAAAGGTAAGACATAGGCCTACAACTTTCATATGGAGCCTAAAATCTAAAAAGGCCATTTTCAAGTCCAAATTGGAGCAACAACAAAGAAGCCTGAATCTGATCTCCAGCCCAAGCACTATTCAATATTTTGGTCATATCTAGAGTTCTAGAAGTCGAAATGATCTGAATTTTTTACACAAGAAAGCTGAGACAATTTCCTACAACTTTAATGTTTCAAGTGGCTCTAATTTTGATGATATCAATGATATTTTAGGCATACAAAAGAAGATAAGGATTGTCATCAAGTCAAGAGTTGGTCACCCACTCATCAATTAGTCATCAAATCAGTAGTTCCCAATTTTGGCTTATAAAAGGAGGCAATTGCCATGCATTTAGGCATCTTGGTGTCCAAATCAAGTTCATGCTCTTGCTTTCTCTCTTGTATTTTTTTTTGTATTGCTTATATTTTGCTTTCATTAATATCGAGGTTAGGTTCTTATTTTGTTTATCTATTTTTATTTCTTTCATTATGTCTAGCTTAGTTTACTATGTCAAGGTGAAAACGTTACACTAATGGTGTAAAAACAAGCATAGTATAAACTTAATATGAACTTTAATATTCCATACTAACATGTTTTATATTTGTTATCTTATTCACTCTTTAATACTTTGCTTGTTAAATGACTAATCTTGATTTATGTTGTATAACAATTGGTACAACAAATGCTTGGCACTTTCATAGCCCATACTGTATGGTATAACTAACACCTGAGCTATGAAAGGAACTTGATTTGTTGTTAACATAAGTTATAATCATGAATGCTTGACAAAATTTACAAGTATTAGCATTAATTGAATAAGATGACTAATGTAATCATGTTAACAATCTATAATCTGATTGGAACCTCCTTTATGTGTGGTTTCCAATTGAACAATAAGAGTTTATACTATACTTGTTTGACATACCATTAGTGAATCCTCTAAGCTTGACATTTGTTATTATCATTATGATTATAACTTATGTTAACAACAAATCAAGTTCCTTTCATAGCTAAGGTGTTGGTTATACCATGCAGTATGAGCTATGAAAGTGCCAAGCATTTGTTGTACCAAGTGTAATACAACATAAATCAAGATTAGTCATTTAACAAGCAAAGTGTTAAAGAGTGAACAAGATAGCAAATATAAAACATGTTAGTATCAAATATTAAAGTTCATATTAAGTTTATACCATACTTATTCTTACACCATTAGTGTAACCTTTTCATCTTGACATAATTAACTTAGCTAGACATAATAAAAGAAAAAAAATAGATAAACAAAATAAGAACATAAATAAGATAAGAGTTACCAAAGCAAAGGAAAGGAATTGAAAGGAATAAACTTGATATTAATGAAAGCAAAGCATAAACATTACAAAGAATACAAAGAGAGAAAACAAGAGCATGATTGGGAATTATTGATTTGATGAGTAGGTGGCCAACCCTTGACTTGGTGACAATCCTTATCTTCTCTTGTCTGCCCAAAACGTCATTGATGACGTCAAAATTAAAGTCACTTGAAAACATAAAAGTTTTAGCAAATTATCTCAGCTTTCTTGTGTAAAATGTTCAGGTTATATGGACTTCTAAAACTTCAGATAGGGGCCAAACACTAAACAGTATTCGGGCTGGAAGACAGATTTGGACTAATTTGTTGTTGCTACAATTTGAACTTGAAAATAGCCTTTTCAAATCTTGGGCTCCATATAAAAGTTTTTGGTCTATGTCTTACCTTTCCATCCATATAAAATAGACCTAACTCTGAGATCTATAGCTCCCGATATGATTCAATTATCAAACAGTGTTCCGGTTTCGATTGCATCGATATCTCTTTTCTAAGTTTGGCCATCTCTTTATCCTTTCAATTTTATTTCTTAAATTCATCAACCAATCCTTTCATTTATGTGATAGGCCTACATTTAAAATGAACATTTCCACAAATTAAAGGTATCTTATATTATTAGATATATTATTATAAAACATGCTTTAGTTACACTTTTAAGAAACATATGCAGGATAAAAAATATCACCTGAAATAACAAACATTGACAAACTTGAAACACACTGAAACAACAACAAAACATAATAATAAAACCAAAAGACATAAAGATTCACAAATGGAGGCTCAAATCCAGTCTAAGCTTTTTACGACTTTTCTTAGTTGACCAATTTATGCGACTCATAGAAGGATCAATTACAGGAATGAAAGATTGTAGTTGGTCAATCAATTGTTCAGCAGTAGCAGCAAAGATTCTGATTTGTCATGCAGAAGATGTTAGAAATTCCTGTTCCACAGCATGATCAAGAAAAGACAACTTATCATAATAACCATTAACATTTAACAAACCTATAGGTTTATGGTGAATGTACAGTTGGGTCCAAGAAAAAATATGAAAAATCTCTTCCAATGTACCTAAACCACCTGGTAAAGCAATGAAGGCATCAGCATAGTTAAACATTGCATTCATTTGAGCTGACATTGTGGAGACCTGAAGTTCCTCTCCAATTGTTTTTCTAATGATGTCCCCTTATGATAAAGCTTCGGGGATGACACCCAAAACTTGACTACCTCCTAAAAATACAGCTATTGACACACCTCTTATTAACCCAAGACTGCCTCCCTCATACACTAAATGAATTTTTCTCTCAGCTAGCACTTGACTAAGATGATTTACTGATTCTAAAACTCCTTTTCTTTCCCAGGACTAGATCCACCAAAAACACAAATATTTCTTATATGATGACCTAAAGAACTTGCCATCTCTACACACTTCGATATTTGTTGAATGTATAGGTTGAGTAGAAATGAAAGGAAGGAAAAGAGGATTTTATAGATGAGAAATTAGAAAAGCAATCATACCACCTATATATAGGTCAGCTAGAGTCTCACAAACACTCACTCTCTCTCTTTATTTATTTATCTATTTACTTTTAAAAAAGCATGTGTATGTACAGGTAGTTGTGATTGTGGCTCACATCTTCCCTTGGTTTTACGTCCAAAAACAGCTTAAATGCCTTTTATAGGTCGGAGATAGGATTCCCATCCAGTTTTATTAAAAACTAGCAAACAAGGTCTTTTTTAGTCAGATTCCCAAGACTAAGTCGATCATGTTCTTTATGAAATAGTGACCATAAATCATAAATTACATGATGCACATCTAAAGACTCCTTACTCAGGTCATCCTTAATGAATTGTATTTTATCTTCACGGTTTATAGATATCATTCCTAAAGAACGATATTGTGTATTACAGGTCCATCTAGCACATCGATGACAGACTTTCAATCGTTTTGCATGATGTTTTTTTGCAAAAATGCTTTTACCTATTCCAGGTATGTGTGAAATGAAGGAGTTAGAGGACTCACTTGATAATCGGACCTTTGCTTCAATCAACCAACGAATATCTTTAGGAATTCCATCATTCATTAACAATCTCAATCTTGCACATCTAGCATGGTAGATTTTTGTAATCGCATTCTAAGGTAGAGTGGGAAAATACTTTTTCAAATTTTCAAGATTAGTGTCCATTTTCAAATGAGAATTGGAAGAGATAAAGAATTGCACAAATATATACACAGATATCAGTTATTATAGGAAATTGAAATAATCGACTTAAGTCACGGAGTACCGTTATCTATCATTTGACGGGGTGAGGCAAACTAGCAAAAAAAATCACTCAAAAAGAAACACAAAAACAATGTGAGAAAAACAAAATAATCAACATTTATCTACAAGATCATTTCAACCAATTAATTCATTTTCACTAGGAAAATTATCAAAGTAAGCTTTCAAACGATGTCCATTTTTCTTAAAATCATTGTCATTCATTAAATTCTCAATATCACAGGCCCCATAAGGATTTCTTCATCTTGGTCTTAGCTCTCTAGGGAATGCATAAAGTTGAGAATTATAAAACAAAACTTTTTAACTAGTATTAACTTTTTGACAAGTTTCGCAAAATGCATGCGTATCCTTAAACATAGTGGGCTAATAAAATCCATTTTAAAAAATTATTGCAACTGTCTTTTTTATGAGAAAAAACTTCTACATACTTTAGAATGACAATGTTTAATGACACTACTTACCTCATTGTCAGGAATGAATCTTTGAAATATTTAATCAGGACAATATTTGAATAAGTTAGGGTCATCAGAATAAAAATTCTTCACTTCGTTCAAAAACTTTTCTTTGTCTTGAGTACTCCAATCAGCTGGCAAATCTCCTAAAGCAAGAAAATTGATATTTTTATCATACCAAGACATTGGACTATGAGAGAGTAAGGATTCGTTAGGAAAGTAATCATCGATTGGTGTGATGTCAATTAATAATCAACATTTATCAAAGTAATCAACATTTATCTACAAGATCATTTCAACCAATTAATTCATTTTCACTAGGAAAATTATCAAAGTAAGCTTTCAAACGATGTCCATTTTTCTTAAAATCATTGTCATTCATTAAATTCTCAATATCACAGGCCCCATAAGGATTTTTTCATCTTGGTCTTAGCTCTCTAGGGAATGCATAAAGTTGAGAATTATAAAACAAAACTTTTTAACTAGTATTAACTTTTTGACAATTTTCACAAGCTTTGCAGAATGCATGTGTGTCTTTGAACATGGTGGACCAATAAAATCCATTTTGAAAGATTTTTGCAACTGTCTTTTTTAAGAGAAATCACTTCCACATGCATCAGAATGACAAAGTTTAATGACACTACTTACCTCATTGTCGGGAACGAATTTTTGAAATATTTGATCATGACAATATTTGAATAAGTTAGGGTCATTACCATAAAAGTTCTTCACTTGATTCAAAAACTTTTCTTTATCTTTGGTACTCCAATTAGCTGGCAAATCTCCTAAAGCAAGAAAATTAATATTTTTATCGTACCAAGGCATTGGATTAGGAGAAAGTAAGGATTCGTTACGAAAGTAATCATCGATTGATGTGATGTCAGATGTCGAATTTGTTGTCACTCTTGACAAAAGATTCGCATTAATATTTTCGGTGCTTGTTTTATCCGTGATTTCTTTCTTAGAATAAATCATTTGCAAATCTTCCGGTTCATCGAACTCATTTTTACTTAAAGTAGATTCAAGTTGATCATAAACTAATTCGTCAATATGATCTACTTCTTGTAAATCATTATCATCTCCAAGTTGCTTGCAAATGTTGAAAATATTCATATCCAATGTCATGTTTTTAAGTGATAACTTCATTAGTCTATTCCAACAAATTAATCAATGCGTTAGAGGTTACAAGAAACAGACGTCTTAAAATAACAAGATATGAATTACATGCTTCAACAGGTTCTGTGTCCAAGATAACAAAATCCACAAGATAAATGAATTTATCAACATATACTAACACATCTTCAATTATTCCTTTAGGCACTTTTACAGACCTAGCAAAAATCACTAAAAAAAAGAACACAAAAATAATGTGAGAAAACCAAAATAATCAACCTTTATCTATAAGATCATTCAAACCAGTTGATTCATTTTTACTAGGAAAATTCTCAAAGTAAGCTTTCAAACAATGTTCATTTTCCTTAAAAACATTGTCATTCATTGCATTCTCAATATCACAGGCGCTATAAGGATTGCTCCATCTTGATCTAAGCTCTCTAGGAAATGCATAAAATTGAGAATTATAAAACAAAATGTTTTGACCAGTATCAACTTTTTGACAATTTTCACAAGCTTTGCAGAATGCATGTGTGTCTTTGAACATGGTGGACCAATAAAATCCATTTTGAAAGATTTTTGCAGCAGTCTTATTTGACGAGAAATCACTTCCACATGCATCAGAATGACAAAGTTTAATGACACTACTTACCTCATTGTCGGGAACGAATTTTTGAAATATTTGATCATGACAATATTTGAATAAGTTAGAGTCATTACCATAAAAGTTCTTCACTTCGTTCAAAAACTTTTCTTTATCTTTGGTACTCCAATCAGCTGGCAAATCTCCTAAAGCAAGAAAATTAATATTTTTATCGTACCAAGGCATTGGATTAGGAGAAAGTAAGGATTCGTTACGAAAGTAATCATCGATTGATGTGATGCCAGATGTCGAATTTGTTGTCACTGTTGATAAAAGATCTGAATCAACATTTTTTCATCCGTGATTTCTTCCTTAGAATAAATCATTTGCAAATCTTCCGGTTCATCGAACTCATTTTTACTTAAAGTAGATTCAAGTTGATCATAAACTAATTCATCAATATGATCTACTTCTTGTAAATCATTATCATCTCCAAGTTGCTTGCAAATGTTGAAAATATTCATATCCAATGTCATGTTTTCAAGTGATAACTTCATTAGTCTATTCCAACAAATTAATCAATGCGTTAGAGGTTACAAGAAACAGACGTCTTAAAATAACAGGATATGAATTACATGCTTCAACAGGTTCTGTGTCCAAGATAACAAAATCCACAAGATAAATGAATTTATCAACTTATACTAACACATCTTCAATTATTCCTTTAGGCACTTTTACAGACCTATCGGCAAGTAAAAGAGATAGAAGTTGGTTTTAACTCACCTAGATTGAGACTCTGAAAAACTGAATATGGAAGTAAATTCACACTAGCACTGAGATCAAGTAAAGCTCTTTCAATTTTATGCTCTCCAATAAAGCAAGAAATTATAGGACAACCAGGGTCTTTATATTTCAAAGCATTATTGTTCTGGAGAATAGCACTTACTTGTTCGACTACAAAGGCTTTCTTTTTCACATTCAATTTCCTCTTCACAATGCATAGATCTTTTAAAAATTTTGCATAGGAAGGAACATGTTTAATAGCATCCAGCAAAGGTATATTGATTCTTACCTGTTTGAAAGTTTTAAAAATTTCAGAGTTGTGATTGACTTTCATTTGTTTGGTTGTGGCTTGAGGAAATGGAAGTGCTGGCTTAGAATCAGTCTTTTCTTTGCAATTTTCAAATTCAACCCCTTTCTTACCCTCAAAGATTGACTCATCATCTTTCTCATAAGGTTTAAGAGAGGTTTTTTCGATAACCTTACCACTACAAAGAGTAGTGACTGATTTAATTTGATCCATGTGTTGGCTTCCGAAACTACTTGTATTTGGATTGTATTACCCTTTGGGATTTTGTTGTGGTTGAGATGGAAACTTACCTTTCTCTTGGAAACTAAGAGTAGATGTCAATTAAGTTGACATGTTTTGAGCAAGTTGAGTATTAATTGTCTCTTGCTTTTTAATGAATGCATGCAATGTTTCCTCAAGATTTCTTTTAAGAGGTGGAGCATAAGGAGGTGCATATCCATGAGAATTTTAGAAATTATGGTGTGCTGGAAATGGTGGTTGTGAAGTTTGTGCATTGTTGTTCTCACTCTTCCAACTAAAATTTGGGTGATTTATCCAACCAGGGTTGTATGTTTATAAGTATGGATTGTGGTTGGCCCTTTGAAAACTATTTAAAGCATGAGCTTGTTTATAGAGACATTCCTTAAAAAAAGGCAAAGTTGGACAATTATTCGTTTAGTGTTCATTTGTTTCGCATATTTGACACACAATGTTTTCAATAGATTTTAATTGACCACTCTCTTTCAGTTCTAGTGCCTCGACTTTTCTAGCTAAAGATGCAAACTTGGCTTGAAGGTCAAGATCTTCCCTAAGGTTGTACATACCTCTACTAGATATATGAGGTTGAATTTTACTTGGTATTTTATAAGTACATACGGTTTCCTAATCTTGAGCATTTTTAGGTAATAAGTCTAAGTACTCCATTGCTTTATCAGGATCTTTATCTTCAAAAGTTCCATTGCACATCAATTCAACCATTTGTCTATCTCTAGGTGTTAACCCTTCATAAAAATATGAAAACAATCTGCATGTTTCAAAACCATGATGAGGGCAAGTACTAAGCAAGTCTCGATACCTATCCAACTTTGGTAAAATGTTTCTCCTGGTTTTTGAGTGAAAGTGGTAATTTATCTTTTGAAAGAGTTTGTTCTATCAGATGGGAAAAACTTTTTTAAAAACTGTTGTTGCATTTCATCCCAAGCGCGAATGGATCCTAGTGTTAAATTTTATAGCCATGTTTTAGCTTTATCTGTTAATGAAAAAGGAAAAAGCTTTAATATGATGGTGTATTCATGCTACAATTTAAATTATTATATCTGTTACAGATCTCCTCAAATTCCTTTAAATGAAAGTATGGATTTTCTAATTTTAAGTCATGAAAAGAAGGTAAAAGTTGAATAATATCTGGCTTAAAATTAAATGGTATGTCAAACAAGTATAGTATAAACTCTTATTATTCAATTGAAAACCACATACAAAGAAGGTTCCAATCAGATTATAGATTGTTAACATGATTACATTAGTCATCTTATTCAATTAATGCTAATACTTGTAAATTTTATTAAGCATTCATGATTATAACTTATGTTAATAACAATTCAAGTTCCTTTCCTAGCTCAGGTGTTAGTTATACCATACAGTATGGGCTACGAAAGTGCCAAGCATTTGTTGTACCAAGTGTTATACAACACAAATCAAGATTAGTCATTTAACAAGCAAAGTATTAAAGAGTGAACAAGATAACAAATATAAAACATGTTAGTATTAAACATTAAAGTCCATATTAAGTTTATACGATACTTATTCTTACACTATCAGTGTAACCTTTTCACCTTGACATAATAAACTTAGCTACACATAATAAAATAAAAATAAATAAATAAACAAAATAAGAAAATAAATAAGATAAGAGTTACCAAAGCAAAGGAAAGGAATTGAAAGGAATAAACTTGATATTAATGAAAGTAAAGCATAAACATTACAAAGAATACAAAGAGAGAAAACAAGAGCATGATCTTGATCTGGACACCAAGATGCCTAAATGCATGGCAAATGCCTCCTTTTATAGGCCAAAATTGGGAACTATTGATTTGATGACTAATTGATGAGTGGATGACCAACTCTTGACTTGGTGACAATCCTTATCTTCTTTTTTCTACCCAAAACATCATTGATAATGTTATAATTAGAGCCACTTGGATACATGAAAGTTGTAGAAATTTATCTCAGCTTTTTTATGTAAAAAATTCAGCTCATTTCAACTTCTAGAACTCCAGATATGGCCAAAATACGAAACAGTGCTTAGGCTGGAGGACAGATTCGAGCTTCTTTGTTGTTGCTACAATTTGGACTTGAAAATTACCTTTTTAGATCTTGGGTTCCATATGAAAGTTGTAAGCCTAAGTCTTACCTTTCTATCCATATAAAGTAGACCTAAATCTAAGATCTATAGCTCAAGATATGACCCAATTACCGAATATCGTTCTAGTTTGGATTGCACCCACATCTCTTTTCTAAGTTTGGTCATCTCTTTCCTCTTGCAATTTAAGTTCTTAAAGTCATCAATCAATCCTTTCATTTATGTGATAAGCCTGCATTTAAAATGAACATTTACCACAAATTAAATGTATCTTATATTATTAGATATATTATTATAAAACATGCTTTAGTTAAGGAGTTATTGATACTTCAAGTGCAAAATGATGATATAAAACCTTGATAAAAATGCACTTTTAAGTACTAATCAATTAGCATTATTTGAAGAAAATAACTAATATAATCATGTTAACAATTTATCATCTGATTGGAACCTTCTTTGTATGTGATTTCCAGTTGAGTAATAAAAGTTTATATTATACTTGTTTGAAATACTATTAGTGGATCCTCTAACCTTGACAATTTATTTTATCATTGTTTAATCCTTATATCAATATCAATATCATATCTCAAATATCTTTTTATTATTATTGTCACTAGTATTACTACTGTTACTATTATTCTTATTGTTGTTGTTCTTGTTGTTGTTGTTATTGTTGTATTATTGTTATTTATAATTTATATAGTTAATCTCCCTATGGTTTGACCTCTATCTTACTGAGTTATTTATTATTTTGATACTCCTGTACTTGAAAGAAAACATCAATATTTTGATCGTGTCAATATTCAATTAACATTTATACTACAAATTGGATAATAACAATTAAGATTCAACAAAACAATAAAATAGAAAAATAACATAAATTTTAATCCAATATATTCAACTAATATTTATACAACAATTTGACAATGATAATTAAAATTCAACAAAACAATATAGCATTATTGCAATGTTGACAATAAAATATAAAAAAATAAAATTTAATCCTATATATTCAATTAATATTCATATTACAAATTTAACAATAATAATTAAAATTCAACAAACACAATAAAACATTATTGCAATATAGACAAAAAAAAATAACACAAAAACAAATATAGGCTTTAGGAATGAAAAATACTTACCTTAATGACATGTTTAATTTCAAAGTTTATCTACATGTAATAAAAACAAAAAAAATACATTGTTAATAAACCAACAAAAAAAATAAGAAAAAAAATACATCAAAATATTCATTCTATATATCTATTGATTATGTTGAGAGGAAATACTTAAAGATCTTGAGACAAGAGAGGATTGACAAGAGAATGGAAGAATTCGAGAGAGTGAAAGTGAGTGAGAGATTGAGAGAATTGAAAAAATGAAGATTAAGTGCCCTTGTTGGATTTTTGTATCTTGTTTTTATCGAGAAAATCACCAATAAAATATAAAATATTATTATTTTTAATTACTCTGTTTATGATTCTCTTGGTAACTTCACCTTGAAATTTTCATTTTGCACTAAAATTTCTGAAAACCCTCCAGATTTTTGGTGACTTGTACGTGATTCCATCAATAAAAATACCAACAGTACATGGTTAGAGATATATTACTTAACAAGGCATTGGAATTAGTAGTCCATCAATAATTCCCTTATGAATCTAACACTTACACAATGCACTTTAATTGTCATTACCGACATGAGATAAGGGAACAATTCTCCTTACCTTTAGGATACATCCACAAAAATAAATTGTTAGTATTTCCATTAGTGTTTCAATGATATTTCCCTTACTGTTGTTAATTGTGAACATTGTTAAAGGGAGGGGAACAATTCCCTTCGTTTCTAGAATACACCTATGGATATAAACCATCGAAGTTTTTATTGGTGTATTGCATAATGAATAATGCCATGAGGAGGGGAATAATTCCTTTCCCCTTTAGAATACACCAATGGACAGAAATCATCGATGTTTTTATTGGTGTGTTGCATAATTGATTGATGCAACCATATTATTTGATAGTTTTATCCATATTTAACTAGTGTTTTGCCAATGTTTTATATATAAAATACCTTGATATTTTTTATTGTATGTTTTGTAGGCACTTTTTAATGAAAGATGCAAAAAGGAGTAAATTAAAGGTAAGTGGCAGTTTTAACCTTTAGTCGATCTTTTGTACAGAGCTAAGCTCTAAAGGTTGAAATAAAGTAATTCTAGTGGAATTAAAAATCTAATATCTATACCTTTCTGGACATTTAAGGTAAGAAAATAAAATAAGAAAGAGCACAGAAATCACAGCTTTCAAAGTCAAATCTCACAATCTGCCAATGTTAACCTTTGGTCATTCTGACTTGAATATCTGGAGCTACAAAGTCCAATTGATATTTTGTTGGACTCCTGACTCAAAGGTGTATGATCGCTCAACGTTTCAGCCAAAAACAATATCATATGAAAGAGACATGATTTTTTAAAGATAACAACTGCATTCTACCAGCAAATGAGTCTAAATTACGTTATGTGAAGAAATGAGTCTAAATTACGTTCTGAAGCATCTAAACTGATATCCAAGTTTTTATTTCAGCAATTTAGCTCCTCTAAGTCAAAGCTTGAAGATTTCATGCATAGTTATTTCTTCTTTTTTAGAAAAATAGTTATTGAAGTACTTAAATGTAAATTATCTACTTAAGGAAGGACAATTTTGTTAAATAGAGACTAGGGTTTCCTAGGATATAAAGAGAAAAACACCTCTCTCCTCTAAGAAATTCAAAATTATGCATTATTCCTTCTTTTTGATTAGTTGTTCAATAAACAAGCAAGGCTAAACACTTTTTTCTTGGTTGCAAGGACACGAAAACCTTCATATTTCAATAACTATGAGTTTTATTTTACCTTTTTTTTTAGTTTATATGATAAATATGTTTGTTCTTTTATGCTTATTTTTTCTATTATTGTTTATTTTAATTGTTATAGCGGACTCTAAGTTATTATTGTAGACAATCTATTGCTAAGTTTGATATCAAAACCGGAGTTGTGGTATATGAACTTGTGAAGAAACTCAGTTTAATAATGATGATGAATCTACATTATTAATATGAGGGAGAATATCCAATCAAATCAAACATAGATTGTAGACAGTTATGTTTTCTTGATTAATCAACTTATCTAGTTCTTAAAGTTGCCATTGAATTAAATTATTAGTGCGAACACTGTGGTTGTTTGATGGTTAGAGTTAGTTATATGGCAGATCCATTAACTAACCAATGTTAAGAAGAGATAGATGTTCAGAATATAAATTGATGTTTCATTTCCATGATTAGTTCTGATTTCTATAGGTAGATGTGTGCTTGCGACCAAAGTTTGTTCTCTTGATATTTTTCTAATTTTATTTAAATTTTTTTAATAATTTTCTAATTTCTTTTGCTTTAAACTAGATAACATCCAAAACCCCCCCAAGTTACATATCATCTAGCATAAAAATCTGACTTGAACCTTCCTCATAAGATGGACCCTTGCTTGATCTATGTTATCTTGTGTGTTATGTTTTAAGCTAGGGTAATTAATTTGTACAACCGCAACATTGCAACAAATTTTAGCGTCATTGCTGGGGAAGTAATTTTAGTTGGTTCTTATGCTATTATTTTTATTTGCTGTGATTTTTATTTCTTTTTCTAAAAAAAAACATAATTTTTGCTTGTTGTGGTATTGTTCATTACAACAATGGTACTGTTCAAAACAGATTTTTTTTATGGAATTAGGTATCGGTCTTTTGTTTCTTAAAGGGAAATGACTTTCTAAACAGGACTAGTGGTAACCACTAGACCCATTCTATTGAGACCAAATTTCACTGTTTTCTAGGGTTTTTAGGCAATTTTAGTTTTCTAGAGTAGAATTTTCGTACAATTTGTATTGTTTTCAATCTCTTATGTGGTTGTTTTCTTTTGAGTTTTCATGATGATTTATGCTAGTAACCCATTCTACTAATCAAAGTCAAGTGCAGTTAGATTTTGAAATAGAAAAAACTTTACGCAAGCTACGAAAGGAACCGCGCCTCAACACCATGGCTATTGCACAACAGTAAACACTTGAGGAGCTTGCTGCTCCTAACATGGAAAATTAGCAATTGTAAACATCAACAATAATATAAACTTTGAGCTCAAATCTGGTTTTATACATTTGCTACCAACATTTAATGGTCTTGTAGGAGAAGATCCTCATACTTATCTCAAGGAGTTCCATATCATTTGTGTTGGTATGAAATCGAATGGACTTGATGAAAAACATGTTAAATTAAAAGTTTTCCCTTTCTCTTTAAAAAGGGCAGCAAAGGCATAGTTTTTCTCCATTCTGTCAGGTTCAATTGGAACTTAGAATGACATGAAGAGATCTTCTTTGAGAAATATTTCCCGCCATCTCGAGTTGCTAACATGAGAAAATAAATACGTGGGATTCGACAATCTTATGGAGAGACACTTTTCGAGTATTAGGAAAGATTTGAGCAACTATGTATTTAATTCCCTCATCATCAAATACCCAATCAGCTACTCATTCAATATTTCTATGAAATATTGATGTTTACTGACTGTAGTATCATTAATGCTGCAAGTAAAGGGGTATTGGTAAATAAGACACTTGAGGCTGCATACCAATTGATCTCAAACATGGCAACCAACTCAAAATAGTTTAGCACCTGTGGAGACTTTGTAAACAAACAAATAAATAAGGTAAGTATTTTTAACCTTTAGAATAAAGTTAATGATCTTACTTCTCTTGTGCATTCTTTGGCTTACGGTAATGCACAACTGGTGAAAGTTTGTAGCATATGCTCTTTACAAGGACATGCTTCAGATATATGCCCAAGAATGCAAGAAGATTACATTGAACAAGCTAATACAGTTGATGGAGCATTTAATGGACAGACTCAGTGTAAGTATGATTCTTTTTCCCACATGTACAATCCTGGATGGAGAGATCATCCTAACCTACAGTATGGGAACCAGCCTCAACAAGGCAATCAAGGCCGATAGATAGCCCCATGGATTTCAACCCCAATAGAATTATCAAGCAAGACAACCCCCTCCATTTACAAACTCCAATGTTATGGGGTCATCATCTAGTGATAATCTTTGTGAGATGATGAAAACTTTAGCTTCTAACACTATGACCTTGCAACAAAATATCATTTCTTTTTAACAGGAAATAAGGTAAAGTATTCACAACTTAGAGAAGCAAATGGGGCAAGAAGCTTTAAGTGTGGGGAAATTGGAAGCACAAATGAATGAAAAATTTCCCTCCTAAGCATTAAATCCAAAAGAGAATGTTAGTGTTATCATGCTGCGAAGTGGGAAAGAACTTGAAGAGAAAAGGTCGAAACAAATTGAGATGAAGGAAGAAGAAGAGATAGAAACTGAATTGAGTACATACAAGAAACATCCTCCTTTTCCATAAACTAAAATAAAGACCAACACTCCAAAGGTAACTCCTCAATCAATGACTTCCAGTTTTAAAACAATTCCATCTTTTCCTGTGAGTTCTTCTAGGTTAAAGAAAGATGGCAAAGAAAAAAAGATTTTAGAGGTTTTCAAGAAAGTAGAACTCAACATTCCTTTGCTTAATGTTATCAAGCAAATTCTCAAGTGTGCTAATTTTTTAAAGGAGTTGTGTACTACCAAGAGAGCTTTCAAACTAAAAGGTCATGAAATGGTAAGTATGGGTGAAGTTGTATTTGTTGTTGTTCAAAAGAATATGCCTTTAAAGAAAAAAGACTCAGGTGCGTTTACTATCCCATATGTTATTGGTAATGTTAGTTTCACAAGGGCCTTATGTGATTTAGGTGCATCCATTAGTGTTATGTCTATACATGATTATGATTCTCTTAGTCTTAAACCTTTGAATAAAACTAGCATTGTAATACAACTTGGGGATCGTAGTTTTATTTACCCACTTAGTGTGATAGAAGATATCCTAGTCAAAATTGATAGTTTGGTCATTCTATGCGACTTTTATATTTTTTATATGAAACATGATTCTTGTGATTCATCAAACAAGACTCCTATATTGTTTAGGAGACCATTCTTGAAAACTGTCAATACAAAGATTGATTATAGTAAGGATTGATTAGTACTTAAAAGTGTATTTTTATCAAGGTTTTATATCATCATTTTACACTTGAAGTATCAATAACTCTTTAACTAAAACATGTTTTATAATAACATATCTAATAATATAAGATACCTTTAATTTATAGTAAATGTTCATTTTAAATGCAAGCCTATCACATAAATGAAAGGATTGATTGATGAGTTTAAGAACTGAAATTGAAAGGACAAAGAGATGGCCAAACTTGGAAAAAAAAATGTTAGTGTAGTCCAAACCAGAATACTGTTCAATAATTGGGTCATACTTAGAGTTGTAAATCTAGGATTTAGGTCTACTTTATATGGATGGAAAGGTTATAAGCTTATAACTTTTAAGTGGAGGTCTGGTTTTGAAAAGGTCATTTTCAAGTCCAAATTATAGCAACAACAAAGAAGTTTGAATCTGTCCTGCAACCCAAACATTGTTCAATGCTTAGCCCATATCTTGAGTTCAAGAAGTCCAAGTGACCTCTATTTTTTTTCTTGAAAAGCTGAGACAATTTCCTACAACTTTTACGTTTTTAAGTGCTTCTAATTCTGATGTTATCAATAACATTTTAGGTAGATAAGAGAAGATAAGGATCGTCACCAAGTTAAAAGTTGGTTTCTCACTCATCAATTAGTCATCAAATCAATAGTTTCCAATTTTGGCCTATAAAAGGAGGGATTTGCGATGCATTTTGGTCTCTTGGTTTCCAAATCAAGATCATGTTTTTGCTTTCTCTTTGTATTTTTGTAATGCTTAAGATTTGCTTTCATTAATATCAAGTTTATGCCTTTTATTTCCTTTCCTTTACTTTGTTAACTTTTATCTTATTTATGTTCTTATTTTTTTTATTTATTTTTCTTTATTTCATTATGTTTAGTTAAGTTTATAATGTCAAGGTGAAAAGGTTAAATTATTGGTGTAAAAATAAGTATAATGTAAACTCAACATAGACATTAATGTTTGATACTAACATGTTTTATATTTGTTATCTTGTTCAATTTTAATACTTTGCTTGTTAAATGGTTAATCTTGATTTATGTTGTATAACATTTGGTATAAAAAATATTTGGCACTCTCATAGCCCATATTGTATAGTATAACTGACACCTGAGCTATAAAGAGAACTCAATTTGTTGTTAACATAAGTTATAATCATGAATGTCTTACAGGATTTACAAGTATTAGCATTAATCGAATAAGATAACTAATGTAGTCATCTTAACAATTTATAATCTGATTGGAACCTCCTTTTTGTATAGTTTTCAATTGAATAATAATAGTTTATACTATACTTGTTTGACATACCATTAGTGGATCTTTTAACCTTGACATTTGTTGTTATCATTGTTTAATCCTCATATTAATCTTTCATCTCAAAGTTCTCATCAACTTCTTCTTCTTCTTCTTCATTACTACTACTACTACTACTACTACTACCTACTACTATTATTGTTGTTGTTGTTACTATTATTGTTGTTGTTGTATTATTGTTATTTATAATTTATACAACTAACCTCCTTGTGGTTCTACCCCAATCTTGTCGGGTTATTTATTACTTTAACATTCCTGCACTTGGGAGAAGATATTAATCTTTTGGTCGTGTCAAGTTTTTGGTGATATTGCCAAAGAGATAAGTTCTTGTACAAAATATAGTTTTTATTTTATTTTTTCTTTTCTCTTGTTTCTTTTTCTTTTGTTTTCTTCTTCCTTGTATTCTATTCCTACACGTGCATAAGAGTATGATCACATATTAAGTGATAGATTTTGTAGAGTATCCTCATCATTTTCAGAAAATATAGCCGAAGAAGATAATCAATCATTTTATACTAAGAATAATTGTGTTAGAACACTTAAAGACCACATAAATCCCACAAGAACAAGTGCACCATCATGCATAGTTTTTCCTCTTGATGCATCTCATTTTTATTTTAAGTTAGGCATTATTCAACTTTTATCTTCTTTTCAAGGTTTAGATTTAAAAAATTCATACTTGCATTTAAAGGAATTTAAGAAGGTCTATAACACCTATAATGACTTAAATTATAGCATAAACACTATCATATTAAAGCTTTTTTTTTCTTTTTTATTAAAAGATAAAGCTAAAATATAGCTTCAAAATTTAAGACTAGGATCCATTCGTGCATGGGATGAAATGCAATAATAGTTTTTAAAGAAGTTTTTCCTATCTCAGAGAACAAACTCTTTCAAAAAATAAATCACCACTTTTACTCAAAAACTAGGAGAAACATTTTACCAATATTAGGATAGATATCGAAACTTGTTTAATACTTACCCTCATCATAGTTTTGAAACATTGAGGTTGGTTTTATATTTTTATGAAGGGTTAGCACCTAGAGATAGGCAACTAGTTGAATTAATGTGCAATGGAACTTTTGAAGATAAAGATCCTGATAAATCAATGGAGTACTTAGACTTGTTAGCTAAAAATGCTCAAGATTAGGAAACCGTATATACTTATAAAATACCAAGTAAAATTCAACCTCATATATCTAGTGGAGGTATGTACAACCTTAGGAAAGATCATAACCTCCAAGTCAAGTTTGAATCTTTAGCTAGAAAAATCGAGGCATTAGAATAATTTAAAAAAAAAAACATAGTCAATTAAAATCTATTGAAAACATTATATGTCAAATATGTGAAACAAATGAACACTAAACTAATGACTATCCAACCTTACCTTCTTTTAAGGATGTCTCCATGAACAAGTTCATACTTTAAACAGTTTCCACATGCCTAAGCACAACCCATACTTGCAAACATACAACCCTAGTTGGAGAAATCACTCAAGTTTCAATTGGAAGAGTGATGATAACAATGTATAAACTTCACAACTACTATTTCAAGCACACTATAATTTTTAAAATTCTCATGGATATGCACTTTCTTATACTCCACCTCCTAGAAGAAATCTTGAGGAAACATTGCATGCATTCATTGAAAAGCAAGAGACAATCAATATTCAACTTGCTCAAAACATAACAGATTTTAAAGATACTTTTGCAAAAATTGACATCTGCTCTTATTTTCCAAAAGAAAGGTAAGTTTCCATCTCAGCTACAACAAAATCTCAAGGGGCAATACAATGCAAATGCAAATAGTTCCGAAAGCCAATATATAGACCAAGTCAAATCAGTCACTACTCTTTACAGTGGTAAGGTTATTGAAAAACCCACTTTTCAACCTTGTGAGAAAGATAACAAGTCAATCTCTGAGGGTAAGGAAAGGGTTGAGTCTGAAAATTACAAAGAAAAGACTGATTCCTTACCAGCACTTTCATTTCCTCATGTCATGACCAAACAAAGGAAAGTCAACCACAATTTTGAAATCTTTGAAACTTTTAAACAGGTAAAGATCAATATACCTTTGCTAGATGCTATTAAATATGTTCCTTTCTATGCAAAATTTTTAAAAGATCTATGCACTGTAAAGAGTAAACTGAATGTGAAAAAGAAAGCCTTTTTAGTCAAATAAGTAGTATCATTCTTCAGAATAATAATGCTTTGAAATGTAAAGATCCTAATTGTCCTACAATTTTTTTGCTTTATTGAAGAATATAAAATTAAAAGAGCCTTACTTAATCTTGAAGCCAGTGTGAATTTACTTCCATATTCAGTTTTTCAAAGTCTCAATCTAGGTGAGTGAAAACCAACTTCTGTAACTCTTTTACTAAAGGAATAATTGAAGATATTAGTATAAGTTGATAAATTTATTTGTCCTGTGAATTTTATTGTCTTGGACACATAATTTATTGAAGCATATAATTCATTTCATATTATTTTAGGATGTCCATTTCTTGCAACTTTTAATGCATTGATTAATTGTAGGAATGGACTGATGAAACTATCATTTAAAAATATGACATTAAAGATGAATATTTTCAATATTTGCAAGCAACCTGGAAATGATAATGATTTACAAGAAGTGGACTTTATTGAAAAATTAATTCATGATTAATTTCAAACCACTTCCAGTGAAATTGAGATTAATAAATCTGATGATTTGTAAATGATTTATTTTCAAGAAGAATCAAAGGCAAGTAATTGGAGACTATAAATTTAGAAATTGCCACCATGATCAATTAAGTTCATGCCTCAAGTGTTCAATCACCCAAACCTGATTTAAAATCGTTACCATTCAATCTCAAATACTCATTCTTAAAAGAAAATAAAATTTTCCAAGTAATAATCTCTTCCAAACTTAATGCACATCAAGAAGGTAAGTTATTACAAACGCTAAAAATGCATACAAATGCATTAGGATGGACTATAATTGATATAAAAAGAATTAATTTTTTAATTTTGTACACATAGAATTTATTTAGAGAAAAATGCTAAATCCTTTAAGGAAATGCAAGGAAGACTCAATTTTAATATAAAAGTAGTAGTAAAAAATAAAGTTAGTAAACTTCTAAATAATAAAATCATTTATCATATTTCTAACAGCAAATGAGTAGATCCTATCCAAATTATATTCTAGAAGTTTGGAGTCACTATGATAACAAATAAAAACAATGAGTTAATTTTAACTAAAACTATTACTGATTGGCACATGAACATTGATTATAAAAAACTTAATTTAATGATTAAAAAATATTTTTTTTGACCTTTCATAAATGAATCAAATCCTAAAGAATTAGAAGTCTTAAAACCAATCCTCATGGCAAGTTTATATTCATGTTAAGATATTATATTCATGTTAAGATATCTAAGTAATTAATAAAAAAATAATGACAAATTTATATTCTATGTTAAGATATCTAAATAATTAATAAAAATTTATGACCAGGTTTATTAACTATTAATTAATAAAAATTTATGAACATGAATAATTATGAATAATTATATTGTATTTTTAAATAACTTAAATTATATATAAATTTTTATTTGACTAATTTATTTTAAAATTCTTGAATTATATTTAAACCCAAAAAAAAACATCCAGTGATTTTACAATACATTTTTCATATCATTGTCAATCCCAACCATGAAACCAAAGTTCCCCAACAATTCATGAATTCAAGAGATTAATGTGAGATCAGGGACCGAAAAGAGAGTTGAAAGCATCAAGAAGTCTGTCCTCGCGAAGGAACATTCAATGCCCAACTTTGCTGCTCCATTTCCCTGATTCTATTCTTTTCCTTCAGCTCGTATGCTCAGAAACTAAGAAAATACAGGTCTCAAAGTTAAAATGTTACATTATACATTGAAAAATTAATGGAATGACAGCACCTTCTCCTCTCCATCTCTCTTGAAAATTGTAGCAGATACCATGATGTAAGTTCTGTGAAAGGATTCAGCCCGTGGTGCAACAGTATTGAGTGCCAGCTTCATTAGGCGCTATTATGTTCCATTGTTGTGGCACAGGGAGCTAGAGTTTTTGCAGGTAGATGAATCCCACCCCCTCTGACAGACACAGAAGGCCCTTTGACTCTGCTTGCTCTGCTAAAAAGATTTGCATCAAGAAATACAACTGCTACTGTGATGTCATCATGGAAATGCCGACGGACACCACGGTCAATTTTCTTCATGTCTGAGTATCTCATTTCTCGTTTCTTAGCAGCTTTTTGCAATGCAGCTTTTATAAGCCTTCGGGCAATTCCCTGCATTAAGAGAAGCGGGCTACCATTGGGTTACAATTTTTTCCTTCAAAATTTCTTATGTGGCACTCGAAGACACTACTGTTGTCACTTATCAGAATTCATTCAGTTCACAACAAAGGATTATTCACTCAAGTTGTATTTCAATTCCAAAGTTCTACAACACATGCAGTGCACAATAGCAAGCTCATGCATAAACTGTGCCAAAATTCCTATAAATTAAACTGCATCAATCTAGCCAAGAATAATGGGGTCAGCAAATAATCAAATACAACTTCTATAAATCAAAATACCATAAAAAAATAAAAATAAATAAAAATAAAAAACAGAGAGAGAGAGAGAGAAGTAAATAAGTAATTGGCAAGACAACAGAATATAGCATAAAAGTATACAAACCATATAAAATTAATGGCCAGAATTATAGTTTACCATCTAACAGACAATTTAAAATGCAAAAGCATAAATTTTATTCTGACAGTCTCTAGTAATTAAAAAAGACCAATGCAATTAGCACGAAATTAAATTCAGCAAAGAAGCATGTATATTGGGATCACATGGAAAAGCAGTTGCCACATAAAACCAAATAAGTTCCATAAAATCTTTTTTTGGCAGAAAAGGGAAGGAAAATTCAATGCTAGTCAAAATGAGCTTTTTTAATCTCCAGTTTATTTGACGAAACCTTATATCTAATTTAATTAAATAGAAGCCTCCATGGTGCTTGAACAGATTTCTTACATTGTGGGGATGATTTTGAACTATATCAACAGCTTCTTGATTGCTAAGGTGCTCCCACAGCCCATCAGAAGCAAATATGAGAAATTGATCATGAGGTTGGAGTCTATGCACAGAAATTGAAGGGTCAGAACTTAAAACTGGCCTCTTCAAAGGTTCATGAAGGCGGAACTTAGCATACAATGGCTCTCTGTTGAATTCAGCCTTCTTTAGATACACATCACCAATAGATCTAGAAATCTGCAATATAACAAGTCACAACATGTCAAGATCCACATTATAAACTGAATTATTGTATTTCATCACCATTGTGAACATGCAAAACAAACCATTATTTAAGTGAGAGCAATCCGACATTGATGACACCAAAAGTTCTTATTTTCAGTATGATCTACATGGTATATGTTATATTTTACTTTATTAAAAGTCAGGTCCATCATTCATGAAACCCTAAAAACTTCCTTGGAAATCAATGTCTCGATATAAAAACTACTTCAATGTCATTGTGTTTTCTGCAGTACCGTCACTCAATCTGCTTTGTTCTTAAACCAGGCATCACGGCACTAACATGTCTGGAAGCTCTGCACCTGCTCAGAACCTAAAATCAAAAGCATGTAATTTTTTTGCTTTCCATCATGTGGATTCAATGACAAACATAGAACTCCATCCCAACCCAAACCTCCATTATTTCACAGCTGTGCTAGCCTGGCTATGATTTAACAAATGTTAAGCTTGCAATTTGCCATGGAAGGGCAAGAAAGCAATCAATCAACTGCGAAAACCAAAAACTACATCTCCCCAAGGTTTTTGGGCAAAGCATGAACCTCCTTCAGAGTCATCAGCTTGTCAGATAATTCTGTCATCAAAACTTAACTTGCTCCAAATGCTGGCAAATGTTCCATCCATTTATCCCAAATATGATCAGGCACCGTGAATTCTAAATAAGAGAACATTAACTCCACAATCCTATAAGCCTTCTGAGAATATAAAAAACTAAAACAGGCATTTGATGCTTCGCAACCACATTTAAAAAGGGCAGCTGAAACACATTCCAGTCCATTTCTAATGCTTCGTCGCATTCATGTAAGTCTTGCTTCAAATTTAAAACACTAAACAGAAAGGAAAGTGAAATTATAGAGACTAGCCATTCAAAACATTTACCAGAATACTCAGGCAAGGAATTTACCTGTATCAGACCTTTCACACGCCATACATTATGCTTTAAAACCACAATTTGCGAGTCATCAGGATGCAAAGAATGCATCTCCTGTCTGACTGACTCTATTGCTACATTATGCTCTGATGACAGCTGGATGGAAATAACCTCACCAGTTGCCTTGACATGCCTCCCAAGGACAGCTCGGGAATCACCAAGGTTGGCAATGTAGAGGATACCACCACAGATCACACCCACCAGACAGCAAGATCCAACAGCCGCAATTTGAGGCTTCATAGGCCACTGCTTGGCAACAAGAGAAAAAACTCCCTCTTCAGTTGCTTGATAGGCTTTCCGAATCACATCAACAGACATGGATTGTTGCTCAGAGGTTAATCCTTCACGATTAAGCCCATCATAAGAAGAAGAAAAGACTCCCAACCTCGACGAACACAATTGAAACATGAATACTAACAGCTACTGCTTAATAAAGGCTTATATTTACCTTCAAGACATCAATTTAAATTCCAAAATACCATAAGCAAACATTAATCCAGTTTATATACTCAAGTGAACTTCCATGACAAAAGATCACAGGGGTTAGGTTTTCTTACTCTTAAGATGCTGGAAGAGATAATCATTGATATAACGTGATGTCTCCGGCCCACCATGACCATCATATATTCCCACAAATGTGCCATAAGGACCAGACTCGAGAGAGCTCAATGGACCTGACTCGATCTGACTTTGATCCTCAAGTAAATTATTGGTCTGCACAACTGCCATGGAGAATTCACCATTCATATGCTGCCCTTTGTCTTTGTACCAAAGTAGCCCATCTTGCCGGCCTGCTGCTTCCAAACCAGTGTGGATGCAAGGGTCCGAGGATGGCAGCCAGCAGGCCCTCAAAAAGTTTATCAACCTTGATAACATCCCTCATCTCACCAGGGCCAGCCTCCAATTCCTCCACATCCAAATTGGATGCAATAACATTCCTTCCAATAAATCTCACCAGTCTCCAACCTGCACACCAAACAATTCACGCAGCAAACTATAACAAGCCCAAAAATTAGAATTAAAACATATGCAGAACTAATACTGAAAATAAATCCTATCAAAAAACTGATCAAAAGAATTCAACTTCCATCCAAAATTTCAAAATCAAGGTTTAGAATCAAAAACTTTCGTTCAGCTGCTCTTAAACAGCAAAAATACCTTGACCCTTATTCTAATAAGGGCCCAAAAAACCATATAACTACAGAAACAACATGAAGTTCAACCATGAAATGAAAAGGGTCAAATCTAATTCTACATTCCACAAATTATAGCTAAACCTTTTCACAGATTTAGCTAAGTAGACAAACAAAATTAAGCAACTTTCAAGAACCCAACAAGGTAAAAGAATTAAGAAAAAAAAAATAAGTAAAAGGTAATCAGTAACATGAACTACAAAGCACACATAAAAATAAGTGCCTTAACAACAACAATAACAGCAAACTCACAGTAAAAATTAGCTCTCTCTATACAATATCTGGCCAGCTACTGAATTGAATAAGATGAAAAGCATGGAGATCTAAAGTAAACAAAACAATACATGCGGGTTAGATCTATGGATCCATCAAAACTATATAGATAAACAAGAGGGGTCGCTCGTTTTTTCTACTGAAAACACTAAAGTTTCGATCTTTTTTGAGTTCTTTTGTGAGAGAATTGGAAGTATCAGTAATAGAAATGTGGGTTTCTTTTTTTATTTTCCTCCTTCAATCTCAGTGACGGAAGACTGAATTTGAAATAAGAGTAAAAACTTCACTTTGTTTGGTCTTTTTATAAATAGGAAAAAGCCTCTCTATAAAAGTAAGAGAAAACCGAACAAATTGTTATTGGAAAGAATATGGACTGCCGTGGGCTCTACATTATTATTAGAATTATTATTATTAGAAAGATACGAAGGGAGTATTTGTTTTTTAGGTTAGAATATATTTTAAAAAAAAATTAATTTGCTTAATTTTTTTAAAATATAAAGTAATATTTTAAAACCAATCTTTATCGTAATTTTAAATACTCTAAAACATATAGTTATTTCATACAACACTTCATGGTGAATTTTTCTACCCTTTAGTTTTTAAACTTTGCTTTTTTTTATTATTTTTTTATCTATATTAATTATTAATTTATCAAAAAAAAATATTAAGGAGCATCATAACTTTTAGAGACTATTAAAATATAAAAAATTTAATCGATAGGAAAATAGCTTATATTAAATTAAAAAAAACCTAAATAAAGATGAAAATAGTGAAATTAAGAAGAAAAGGTGAATATAATTTTAAATTGTTAGAAAAAAAATTATGAAAACAAAATAAATATGTAAGATAAAAAACAATCATTGTTCAAACAACAAAAGGTTAGGGGTTTATAAAACCCCTAATATAAAACCCCAAAGATTTATATTTTAGATATGCATGATAAAATAACTCTAATGTTAAACTCTAAAAATTTATAATTTAGATATGCAGATGACTCAATAGTCTGTAAAGTCTTTATAAAAGACTTCATCTTAATGAATTGCATAATGATAATTAAAATAGAAATAGTGATTAATTATAAGTTATTAATCAAATTTTATGATATTAATAAAATTATTGATAATTTAGAATTGAGAATGAGATGAGCTAGTTAAAATAATAAAATAGAATAGTATTGAATTATTAGAAAATAAATTTTAGAGTGAGATTTTTTTGTATAGTATTTTAAAAATGAATCAAGAAAAGGCATTTGGTTGAACGAAAAAAATACTCAAATTTTATATAAAGGTGTTTTAATAAATATAGATATATTTGCTATATAAATAGTAAAATTATGTGAAAATTAACTAAGAGGGCCAAATGACAGGAAAAGGAGAGAGAGAGATTACCTTCAGAGTAGACATTTAAATGGTCATATCTCTTAAATACACCATTAGATTCGTCTGATTTATGGATATATTATTGTTTTCACCACCCTTTAACATCTTATCGTTAGGATATGAATGTTTTGGTTTGGTATGAGAGATATAGCCCTTGTAACTTTCAAAGAAAATCTGCTTGCATGTCAGTTATTGTCGCTAGTGGTTTTTACCGTTGGATCCTACTAAATATTTGATATACGGGTATCAATGAGATCTTTATTATGAATGGTGGAGAATGGGATTAGAGACTTTTACAAGAAGTTATTCATCGGAGAACAATATATTATCAATTTTCAAGTCCATTTTGGTTTTGTCTTGATCTAGGAAGATCTAACCATTAAAATGCTATGAGGTTTTGGAATGTGTTTCGTGATATAATGGTTACTTAACTTCACCATTTGGATTATATTCATTTGGATTGAGTTGGGAGAAACTTGAACCTTAATGAAACATTTATTTAAATTAGGTTAGCAAAAATGAAATGAATAAAAAGGGTGGTGGCTTAATTTGTGTTTAACCACCAAAAGCATGCTAATTATGATTTAAATTGAAGAAAATCCTTAGTGTCTTTCCTTGGGCATGTTTGACCATATTATTGATAGTAGAAAAAAAAATATATCGGTTATCCCAATCTATGTATAAGGACTTAACAATTTTATCACTCATATTTCAGTTGTGGTTAGGGAACCAAAATGATAAAATTTTAGATTGGTTTCTTA
Source organism: Populus ilicifolia (assembly GCA_015708895.1). Taxonomy (NCBI): domain Eukaryota; kingdom Viridiplantae; phylum Streptophyta; class Magnoliopsida; order Malpighiales; family Salicaceae; genus Populus; species Populus ilicifolia. The sequence continues at coordinate 8,404 of SRLM01002219.1, read as the reverse complement.
ACAAAAAAATGTAGACATGGATGTTATCTTTTTAAAAAAATTAACTTTGTGTAATTTGAAGTTATAGAATTCCAAATATGGACTAAAAATAAAATAAGGGTCGAACTATCTTGTACTTGATAGATTTTGTTGAATACTATAATAGATAATTTCAACGTGTTAAAGTTAAAATTGGTCTTCCGATCCTTTAGTAGAGTTGTAAAACCGTGTCTTCTCTTTCCAAGGAGCTAAACCACTCTTAAAAATGAATTCTATAACTTTACTTACAAATTAAATTGTAAACAGTATTCTCGAGTAAAACCTATTCTAGAATGTGTAATCAGGTAGTTGAAGGAAATAATCAAAAAAATAAAATTAAAACATGGTGATGAATTCTTTTGAATGAGATTGCAATAGTATGAGAATAAAAATTTGATGAGATTAGAAGATAGTACTAATTTTATCTCTTGATTCTTAAATGGAGTAAATGACTGGAGCAGGGTTGTCAAGAGTGAAAAGGACTTAATTAGTTGGGAAAACAGGTAAGTGCATCTTACCTTATCTTTTTAATTTATTTTTTTATTTTTTTAATAAATATTAGAATGAATATAAGTACTTTGCATGCATTGATGTGTATCAACTAGTTATGATATAATTAGAATGGATAGGATTGCCTTACGTATATTGATATACATCAAACTTATGATGATATTATTGGAATGAATAAAAGTACTTTGCGTACAATGATATATATATATATATATCAATTAGTTAAGATAAATTAGCTCTTAAAAAGGAATTTTTGACACTCTTATATGATATGTAATATAACTAGGGGTTGAGATAAAGAGAAAAGGTTGAATTGTGTATGTTGTATGTAAATGGAAAAACTATGAAGAGAATTCGAGTATGAGGATAAGAGAATTAGCATCAGGTTCCTTCATAATAATTGTATTTTAAATGTTGACTAACTAAGAAAACTAGTCTTACTTAATTTGGAGCTATAAAACTTTAATTATGGGTCACCAATTGAGACTTAGTCATAATAGATAATTAATACTTAAAAGTGTATTTTTATTAAGGTTTTATTATTATATTGCAGTTAAAATATCATTAAATTCTCTAACTTAAACATGTTTTATAATAACAATTCTAATAATATAATATATTTTTAATTTATGGTAAATGCTAATTTCAAATGCAAGCATATTTCACAATTTAAAGGATTGATTGATTTGTTTACCTATTGAAAGTGAAAAGACAAAGAAAAGGCTAAGTTTAGAAAATATATGTTGATTTAATTTGAACATCATTTAGTTATTGAGTCATATATGGAGCTATAAATCTTGAATTTTAGTTTGGTTTATATGGCTAGAAAGCTAAGATATAGACCTAAAATATTCATGAGAATCTAAGACTTAATTTTACTGCTTAGAAGTTCAAGTCTTAACATTAAAAGAGAAGTTAGTATCTATCTTACAGCTCAAACACTGTTTAGTGTTCAGCCTATATCTTGAGTTCTAAAAGTCTAAATGAGCTCATTTCTTTTTTTTCTTTAAAGTTGAGAAAATACCCATAACTTTTATGAAGACTATATGTTCAAATTTTGATGTTAGCAATGACATTTTGTTCAGAAAAGAAAATAAAGATTGTCACTAAGTCAAAAGGCAACATCTACTCAATAATTAGTTATCAAATCAATAGTTTTAAATTTAAGACTATAAAAGAAGGCATTTGTCATATATTTAAACATATTAGTTTTCAGATCAAGATCATATTCTTACTTTTTTTTCTTTGTATTTTTATAATGTTTAAGTTTTGCATGCATTAATTTCTTATTTATCATTTTCATCATAACTATATTTTTATTTTGTTTATTTATGTTTCTCTATTTTATTATATTTAGTTAAGTTTATTATATCAAAGTGAAAAGGTTACAATAATGGTGTAAGAATAAGTATAGTGTAAACTCAACATGAACTTTAATATTTGATACTACCATATTTTTTATTTGTTTTCTTATTAATTCTTAATACCTTATTTGTTAAATGATTAATCTAGATTTGTATTATATAATATTTTGTGCAACAAATGCTTGACATTTCATAGCTAACCGTATGGTATATACCTACACTAGTACTATAAAGAAAACTTAATATGTTGTTAACATAATTTAGCATCATGAATTCATGACAATATTTAAAAGTTTGATGTTACTTAAATAACATAATTAATATGGTCATATTAATAATTTATAATGAGCTATTAATTACAAATCATCCAATTGGAACCTCCTTTGTGTGTGGTTTCTAGTGGAGTAATAAAAAAAAGTTTATATTATATTTATTTTTAATATCATTAGTAGATCATCTAACTTTAACATTTGTTTTTATCATTGTTCAATTTTTACATTAATTTTCATCTCAAAGTTCTCTTTAACTTATTATTATTATTATTATTTATAATTTATATAGTTAATCTCCATATTATTCGATCTCGGTCTTGCTGGGTTATTTATTACTTCAACACTTTTGCACTTAGGATAAGACATCAAACTCTTTAATTGCGTTAAGTCTTTAGCTATTACTAGGTAACACATCTAAAAGATTGATGTCTTCTCCCAAGTGCAGAAGTGTCGAAGTAATAAATAACCCGGCAAGACTGGGGTCGAATCACATGGAGGTTAATTATATAAATTATAGATAACAATAATATAACAACAACAATAACAGTAACAATAAAAATAACAATAACAGTAGTAGTAGTAGTAGTAGTAGTAGTAGTACTAATAATAATAATAATAATAATAATAATAATAATAAAGATGTTGATGAGAACTTTAAGATAAAAGATTAACGTAAATATTAAATAATGATAATAACAAATATGAAGGTTAGAGGATCCACTAATAATATATCAAACAAGTATAAAATAAACTCTTATTATTCAATTGGAAACCACACATAAAGAATGTTCTAATTAGATTATAAATTGTTAACGTGATTACATTAGTTATCTTATTTAAAAAAAATACCAATACTTATAATATTATCAGACATTCATACTTATAATTTATGTTAACAATAAATCAAGTTTTTTTCATAGCATATATACCAGTTATACCATACAGTATGAGCTATGAAAGTGTCAAGTGTTATATAATATAAATCTAGATTAGTCATTTAACAAGCAAAGTATTAAAGAGTGAACAAGATACAAAACATATTAGTATCAAACATTAAAGTCCATCTTAAGTTTATATTATACTCACTCTTACACCATTAATGTAACATTTTCACCTTGACATAATAAACTTAGCTAAACATAATGAAAGAGAGAAACATAAATAAATAAGATAAGAACATAAATAAGATAAAAGTTAACTAAGTAATGAAAAGGAAATAAAAGGCATAAACAAGATATTAATCAAAATAAAACTTAAAAATACAAAACTATAAAGAGAGAAAGCAAAAACCTAATTTTAATATGGAGATCAAGATACATAAATGCATGGAAAATGCCTCCTTTTACAGGTCAAAATTAGAAACTATTGATTTGATAACTAAATGATGAGTGGGCGGCCAACTCTTGACTTGTTGACAATCTTTATCTTCTCTTATTTGGCCAAAACATGATTGATATCGTCAAAATTAGAACCAATTGAAAAAATAAAAGGTGTAGGAAATTGTTTCAGCTTTGAAAAAAAAATAGAGGTCATTTAGACTTCTAGAACTTCATATATGGCCCAAACACTTAATAGTATTTGAACTAGAGGACTATTTCAAACTTTTTCCTTGTTGCTACTATTTGGACTTGAAAATGACATTATTAAATCTTAGGCTCCATATAAAAGTTGTAAGCCTATGTCTTACATTTCCATCTATATAAAATAGACCTAAATTTGAGATCTACAACTTCATATATAACTCAATTACTGAATAGTATTTTGCTTTAGACTACACCAACATCTCTTTTTAAAGTTTGGTCATCTCTATGTCCTTTCAATTTTAGTTCTTAAACTCATCTGATAGGCCTATGTCTTACATTTCCATCTGATAGCCCTGCATTTAAAATGAACATTTACTATAAATTAAAGGTATCTTATATTATTAGATATGTTAGTATAAAACAATCTTTAATTAAAAAGTTATTGATACTTCAAGTGTAAAATGATTATATAAAACCTTGATAAAAATACACTTTTAAGTACTAATCACACCGCCAACCAGCTTATTACTAATCCTTAGTAATCAAAGCAATAAAATAGAAAAATAATTTGCAAATTTCACAAAGTAAGATATTTATCATTCAACTTCCATTAATTTATCCAAATAAACAAACTCTTATTAAATTTATATATTTGCTCAATATCTCTTAAATAAGATATTAATAAACCTTCTTTTTATGTTCAATATATCAACACATAGTTATGAGGCTTTTCTTGGAAGAAAACAAAATGACAACGACTTCAAATCAGGTTTGGATGGTTGAATACTTGAAGATATAGACTTAATTGATCATGATGGCAATTTCTTAATTTGTGGTCTCCAATTACTTGTCTTTGATTCTTTTTGAAAATAAATCATTTGCAAATTATCAGATTCATAACCTCAATTTCACTAAAAGTGGTTTAAAATTGATCATAAATTAATTTTTCAATAAAGTCCACTTCCTGTAAATCATTATTATCTCCAGGTTGCTTGCAAATGTTGAAAATATTCATCTCCAATGTCATATTTTCAAATGATAGCTTCATCAGTCTATTTCTACAATTAATCAATGTATTAGAAGTTGCAAAAAATAGACATTCTAAAATAATAGGAAATGAATTACACACTTCAACAGGTTGTGTGTCCAAAACAATAAAATCCATAGAATAAATACTTTATCAACCTGTACTAACACATCTTCAACTATTCTTCTAGGCACCTTTACAGATCTATCAACAAGTAAAAGAGATATAGAAGTTGGTTTTAACTCATCTGGATTGAAACTCTAAAAAACTAAATATGAAAGTAAATTCACACTAGCTCCAAGATCAAGGCTTTTTTAATTTTATGTTCTCCAATAAAGTAAAAAATTATAGGACAACCAGGGTCTTTATAATTCAAAGTATTATTATTCTAAAGAATAATACTTACTTGTTCAACTAAAAAGGCTTTCCTTTTCACATTCAATTTTCTCTTTATGGTGAATAGATCTTTAAAAAATTTAGCATAAGAAGGAACCTGTTTAATAGCATCCAACAAAGGTATATTGATCCTTACCTATTTGAAAGTTTCAAAGATTTCAGAGTTGTAATTGACTTTCCTTTGTTTGGTCATGGCATGAGGAAATGAGTGTTAGCGGGAAATCAGTCGATTTTTTGCAATTTTCAAATTCAACCCCTTTCTTACCCTCAAAGATTAACTTATTATCTTTCTTAAAAGGTTCAAAAGTGGGTTTTTCAATAACCTTACCACTGCGAAGAGTAGTGACTGATTTGACTTGATCCATATGTTAGCTTCCAGAATTACTTGCATTTGCATTGTATTGCCCTTTGGGATTTTGTTGTGGTTGAGATGGAAACTTACCTTTCTCTTGAAAACTGAGAGCAGATGTCAATTTTGCAAGAGTATCTTTAAAATATATCATGTTTTGAGCAAGTTGAGTATTGATTGTCTTTTGCTTTTCAATGAATGCATATAATGTTTCCTCAAGATTTCTTCTAGAAGGTGGAGCATAAGGAGGTGTATATCCATGAAAATTTTGAAAATTATGACGTGCTTGAAACGGTGGTTGTGAAGTTTGTACATTATTATTATCAAAACCATGATGAGAGCAAGTATTAAGCAAGTCTTGATACCTATCTCAACAATGGTAAAATGTTTCTCTTGGTTTTTTAGTGAAAGTGATGATTTGTCTTTTGAAAGAGTTTGTTCTATGAGATGGGAAAAACTTCTTTAAAAGTTGTTGCATTTCATTTCAAGTATGAATGGATCCTGGTCTCAAATTTTGTAGCCATGTTTTAGCTTTATCTTTTAATGAAAAAGGAAAAAGCTTTAATCTAATGATGTTTATGCTACAATTTGAGTCATTATAGGTGCTGCAAACCTTCTTAAATTCTCTTAAATGCAAGTATGGATTTTCTAAATTTAAGCCATGAAAAGAAGGTAAAAGTTGAATAATGCCTAACTTAAAATTAAAATGAGATGCATCAAGAGGAAAAACTATGCATGATGGTGCGCTTGTTTTTGTGGGATTCATGTGGTCTCTAAGTGTTTTAACACTGTTATTCTTATTATGAAGTGATTGACTATCTTCTTTAGCCATATTTTTTGAAAATGACGAAGATACCCTAAAAAGTCTACCACTTGATATACGTGACCACACTTACATGCACGTGTAGAAATAAAATAAAAGAAAGAAGAAAACAAAAGAAGAAACAAAGTTATATACAAGAAAAGTGAAAATAAAATAAATACTATAATTTGTAAAAGAACTTACCTCCCCTCTAACGACGGCAAAAACTTGACACGACTAAAAGATTGATGCTTTCTCCCAAGTACAGGAGTGTTGAAGTAATAAACAACCCGGCAAAACCGGGGTTGAACAATAGAAAAGTTAATTATATAAATTATAGATGAAAATAATATAACAATAACAACAACAACAACAACAAGAATAATAAGGAAAAAGAAGGAGAAAAAGAAAAAGAAGATGATAACTTTTAGATTGAATAATAATGTAAGGATTAAACAATAATAATAATTAATGTCAAGGTTAGAGGTTCCATTAATGGTATGTCAAACAAGTATAGCATAAACTCTTATTATTCAATTTGAAACCACACACAAAAGAGGTTCCAATCATATTATAAATTATTAACATGATCACATTAGTTATATTATTCGATTAATGCTAACACTTGTAAATCTTATCAGGCATTCATGATTATAACTTATGTTAACAACAAAACAAGTTTATTTCATAGCTCAAGTGTCCGTTATACCATACAGTATGAGTTATGAGAGTGTCAAGTATTCGTTAAACTAAGTGTTATACAATATAAATCAAAATTAGTCATTTAACAAGTAAAGTATTAAAGAGTGAACAAGATAATAAATACAAAACATGTTAGTATCAAACATTAAAGTCCATATTAAGTTTACCTATACTTATTCTTACACCATTAGTGTAACCTTTTCACCTTGACATAATAAACTTAGTTGAATATAATAAAAGAAAGAAACATAAATAAATAAAATAAGAACATAAATAAGATAAAAGTTAACTAAGTAAAGGAAAGGAAATGAAAGACATAAACTTAATATTGATGAAAGCAAAACATAAACATTACAAAAAACACAAAGAGAGAAAGTAAGAGCATGATCTTGATCTAGAAACAAAGATGCCTAAATGCATGGCAAATGCCTCCTTTTAGAGGCCAAAATTGAGAACTATTGATTTGATGACTAATTGATGAGTGGGTGACCAATTCTTGACTAGTTGTAGGAAATTATCTCAGCTTTCTAGGGTAAAAAATTAAGGACATTTGGACTTCTAGAACTCCAAATATAGGCAAAACACTAAATAGTGCTTGGGCTAGAGGACAAATTTTGACTTCTTTATTGTTGCTACAATTTGAACTTAAAAATATCCTTTTTAAATCTTTATCTTGAGCTCCATATGAAAGTTGCAAACTTTTATCTTACCTTTCCATCCATATAAAGTAGATCTAAATCCAAGATCTACAGCTCCAGATATGACTCAATTACCGAATAGTATTCCGGTTTGGATTGCATTAACATTTCTTTTCTAAGTTTGGCCATCTCTTTGTCCTTTCACTTTTAGTTCTTAAATTCATTAGTCAATCCTTTCATTTATGTGATAGGCTTGTATTTAAAATGATCATTTACCATAAATTAAATGTATCTTATATTATTAGATATGTTATTATAAAACATGCTTTAGTTAAGGAGTTATTGATACTTCAAGTGCAAAATGATGATATAAAACCTTGATAAAAATACACTTCTAAATACTAATCAACTATGTAAGTAAAACTTTAAATAGTGCTCAAATGAATTACAGCACCATTGAAAAAGAATTACTTGTAGTAGTATTTATATGTGAAAAGTTCAGGTCTTATCTTATTAGCTCACCTGTTGTTATTTTTAGTGATCATGCAGCTTTGAAATATCTTCTTTCTAAAAAAGATTTTAAGGCTAGATTGGTGCTGTGGTTTTGGTTACTTCAAGAATTTGCTATCACAATCAAAGATAAGAAAGGCACCGAAAATGTTGTCATAAATCATTTGTCAAGATTGACAATGGATTCAAAAAATAACATTATACCAATCGATGATTATTTTCTAGATAAATCTTTATTTTTTGTCTCTATAATGCCTTGTGACACGACAAAGAGATTGATGTCTTCTCCCAAG
>SRLM01002213.1:304-19587 GCA_015708895.1 Populus ilicifolia | reverse complement strand
CTCTTTGTCGTGTCACCAATCTCTATGTTTCAAAACCATGATCAGGGCAAGTATTAAGTAAGTCTCGATACCTATCTCAACATTGGTAAAATATTTCTCTTGGTTTTTGAGTGAAAGTGGTGATTTGTCTTTTGAAAGAGTTTGTTCTGTGAGATGGGAAAAACTTCTTTAAAAACTACTGTTGCATTTCATCCTAAGCATGAATGGATCCTTGTCTCAAATTTTATAGCCATGTTTTAGCTTTATCTTTTAATGAGAAAGAAAAAAGCTTTAATCTGATGGTGTTCATGCTACAATTTGAATCGTTATATATGTTGCAAACCTCCTCAAATTCCCTTAAATGCAAGAATGGGTTTTTCAATTCTAAGCTATGAAAAGAAGGTAAAAGTTAAATAATATGTGGCTTAAAATTAAAATGAGATACGTCATGAGGAAAAACTATGCATGATGGTTCTTGTAGGATTCATGTGGTCTCTAAGTGTTCTAGTAGAGTTATTCTCATTATTCTCATTATGAAGTGATTAATTATCTTCTTCAGCTATATTTTTAAAAATAATGAGGATACCCTACAAAGTCTAGAACTTAATGTACATGACCACACTCTCATACACATGTAGAAATAAAATAAAAGAAAGAAGAAAACAAAAGACGAAACAAGAGAAAAGAAATAAAGTTATATACAAGAAAAGTAAAAAGAGAAAATAAAATAAATACTATAATTTGTACAAGAAACTACCTCCCCGGTAACGGTGCCAAAAAAATTGACACGACTAAAAGATTGATGTCTTCTTCCAAGTGCAGGAGTGTCAAATTAATAAATAACCCAACAAGACTGGGATCGAACCACAAAGAAGTTAATTGTATAAATTATAAATGATAACAAGAACAACAACAACAACAATAATAATACTAGTAGTAATAGTAATAGTAATACGAATAATAATATTAATAATAATAAAGAAAAAGAAGAAGATGATGAGAACTCCGAGATGAAATATTAATGTAAGGATTAAACAATGATAATAACAAATGTCAAGGTTAGAGGTTCCACTAATGGTATGTTAAACAAGTATAATATAAACTCTTATTATTCAATTGAAAACCACACACAAAGGAGGTTCCAATCTGATTATAGATTGTTAACATGATTACATTAGTCATCTTATTCGATTAATGCTAATACCTGTAAATCTCGTCAAGCATTCATAATTATAACTTATGTTAACAACATATCAAGTTCCTTTCATAGCTCAAGAGTCAGTTATACCATACAGTATGAACTATGAAAGTGCCAAGCATTTGTTGTACCAAGTGTTATACAACATAAATCAAGATTAGTCATTTAACAAGCAAAGTATTAAAGAGTGAACAAGATAACAAATACAAAACATGTTAGTATCAAACATTAAAGTCCATATTAAGTTTATACTATACTTATTCTTACACCATTAGTGTAACCTTTTCACCATGACATAATAAACTTAGCTAAACATAGTGAAAGAAAGGAAAATAAATAAACAAAACAGGAACATAAATAAGATAAGAGTTAATTAAGTAAAGGAAAGAAAATAAAGGGCATAAACTTGATATTAATGAAAGCAAAGCATAAATATTATAAAAAATACAAAAAGAGAAAGCAAGAACATAATCTTAATTTGGAAACTAAGATGCCTAAATACATGACAAATACCACCTTTTATAGGCTAAAATTAGAAACTTTTGATTTGATGACTAATTGATGAGTGGGTGCCTAACTCTTGACTTGGTGACAATCCTTATCTTTTCTTGTCTACCCAAAAAGTCATTGATAACATTAAAATTAAAACCACTTGAACATGAAAGTTATAGAGAATTATCTCAGATTTCTAGTGTAAACAATTCAGATCATTTGGACTTCTAGACTCTAGATATAGGCCAAACACTAAACAGTGCCAAGCTGGAAGACAAATCCGGACCTCTTTGTTATTTCTCCAATTTGGACTTGAAAATAACATTTTTAGATCTTGGGCTCCATATGAAAGTTGGAGGCCTATGTCTTACCTTTCCATCCATATAAAGTAGACCTAAATCTGAGATCTACAACTCTAGATATGACCCAATTTTTAAATAGTATTCTAGTTTGGATTGCACCAACATCTTTTCTAAGTTTGACCATCTCTTTGTCCTTTCAAATTTTGTTCTTAAATTCATCAATCAATCGTTTCATTTATGCGATAGGCCTGTATTTAAAATGAATATTTACCATAAATTAAAGATGTTTTATATTATTAGATACGTTATTATAAAACATGCTTTAGTTAAGGAGTTATTAATACTTCAAGTGCAAAATGATGATATAAAACCTTGATAAAAATACACTTGTAAGTACTAATCACTAAGTTAGTTTTTTCATTTTCTCATAATAATTGATATCAATTTATATATTCATACAATTCTTTGGATCTCTCTTCCAATTCTCATTTGAAAATGGACAACACTCTTGAAAAAAATAAAAAAGTATTTTCCTACTTTGCTTCATAATGTGATTACAAAAATTTATAGTGTTAGATGTATAAGACTGAGATTGTTAATAAATCATGAAATTCCTGAAGATATTCATTGGTTGATTGAAGCAAATGTTTGATTATTTGGTGAGTTTTCTAATTCCTTTATTGCACACATGCTTGGAACAGGTAAAAGTACTTTTTCAAATAAACATCGTGCAAAATGACTAAAAGTTTATCACAGATATTCAGATGAACTTGTAATGTAATATGTCATTCGTTAGGAATGGTATATGTAAAATGTGAAGAAAAAATACAATTCATTAAGTATGGCCTAAGTAAACGGTCATTAGATAATCTTCTATTTGAGTTTTGAGATGCATCTTAGTGAAGATATGCATCGTGCAATTCATGATTTATAGCCATAATTCCATAAAGAACATGATAGACTTAGTCATGGGAATCTGACTAAAAAAGACACTATTTGCCAATTTTTAAGAAAACTAGATAGGAAGCCTGTCCCCGACCCATAAAGGGTGTTTAAGCTGTTATTAGATGTAAAACCAAGGGAATATGTGAGCCCAATCACAACTACCTATACATACACATACTTTTTTTAAAAAAAAAATAAATAAATAGAGAGAGTATGTGTGAGACTCTAGCTAGCCTATATATAGGTGGTATAATTGCAATCAAGTTCTCATTTGTAAAATCTTCTCTTCCTTCTCTTTATTTCTACTCAACCTATACATTCAATAGATATACAAGTGTGTAGAAATGACAAGTTCCTCAAGTCATCACATAAGAAACACGTGTCTTTGGTGAATACAATCTTGAAAAGGAAATAGAGTTTTTAGAATTAGCAAATCATCTTGATCAAGTACTAACTGAGAGAAAGATTCATCTAGTGTATGAAAGATGCAACCTTATGTTAATAGGGAAGTGTTAATAATTGTATTTTTAGGAGGTAGTCAAGTTTTGGGGGTTGACCCTAATGCTTTAGCACAAAGGAACATCATTGGAAAAACAATTGCAGAGGAACTACAAGTCTCCACAATGTCTGATCGAATAAATACAATGTTCAAACATACTAATGCCTTTATTGTCATACCAAGTGGTCTGCGTATATTGGTGGCCTAACTACACATTCACTATAAACTCATAAGTTTGTTAAATGTTAATGGTTTTTATGATAGATTATTGTCATTTCTTGATCATGTTGTGGAATCAGAATTTCTAACATCTTCAGCACGATAAATCATAATCTCTATTGCCATTATTGAATAATTAATTGACTAACTATAATCTTTCACTTCTGTAATTGATCCTTCTATGAATCGCATAAATTGATCTACCAAAGAAATTTGTTAAAAGCTTAGATTGGATTTAAACTTTTGTCTGTGAATCATTGTGTCTTTTGGTTTTCTTAATAGTATATTATTTTGTGTTTTGTTGTCTTTTATACTTGTTTAAATATGTTTTAGATTTGTCAGTGTTCGATGTTTCAGGTGATGTCTTCTATGCTCTATCTTTTTACCTTAACACACTAAGGACAATGCCTCATTTTGGTTGGGGGAAAAGGGTAGTAGTTGATATTAAAATAAAAAACTATGTTTTCTATTTCATAAACTATGTGCAAATTGTTGTTACTAAGATGATAGACTAAGAAAGAATTTTATTGACTCTTGAGATGTATCTTGGTAAACATTTTTTAATGGTTATTTGCAATATTCATATCTAGGTCTATTAAAATACTTTTTAAAATATTCAGGTTTACAAACTATTGCATCATTATCACTTGATTCTGCACATATACTAATTTAACAAGTATTCTTAAACCTTTATTTTTACACACATACACTTTAACATATGATTATGGATTGTATATTGGATTATTATATTATTTATATTCTTTTGTAAAAGGTAATAACCAAGGAAAAGAAATAGTATATAAATTGTAAAAAAAATAATGATAAGAAAAACATAGATAAGTTTGGTTTTGTGGCCTCTTTAACCTAAGTAATTAAGCCCAAAGGGGTGTTTTAACACCTAATACCCTAAAATTAACTAACTTAGGAGCTATTGGTTCAACGCTTATTACATGGATTGAGGAGAAAAGCTTAAGGGAATCAAACATTGCACTATCTATGTATTAGTATTCGTAGTCCGAGTTACTAAGCTCCAATGGGTGTCTTAACACCTAATGCTCTAAGACCAACTAGTCTGAGAGTCATTAACCGAAAGCTCATTACATGAGTTAAAGATGCATTGTCTTTTTAAGTTATATATGTATTAATAAAAAAAGAAAAAAAAGAAGATAATAATCCTAACCCAAGGAACTTAACCTTAAACATTAGAACAAAAATTTTATTTTCTTCCAAGTAAAGTCTCATAACTATGTTGATATATTGAGTAAAAAAAAAGATTTGTTGATATCTTGTTTAAGAGTTATTGAGTAGATATGTAAATTTAATGAAAGTTGTTTATCTGGTTAGATTAATAGAAGTTGAATGATGAATGCCTTGCTTTGTGAAATTTATAAATTGTTTTTCTATTTTAACATTTTGATTACTAGAGACTAGTAATAAGCTAGTTGCAGGGTGTGATTAGTACTTAAAAGAGTCTTTTTATCAAGGTTTTATATCATCATTTTGCACTTAAAGTATCAATAACTTCTTAACTAAAACATGTTTTACAATAACATATCTAATCATAGTAGATACCTTTAATTTATAGTAAATATTCATCTTAAATATAGGCCTATAACATAAATAAAAGGATTGATTAATGAATTTAAGTACTAAAAATAAAAAGACAAAGATATGACCAAACTTTAAAAAGAGATGTTGATGCAGTCCAAACTAGAACATTATTTGGTAATTAGGTCATATCTGGAGCTGTAAATCTTAGATTTAGGCCTACTTTTTATAGATAGAAAGGAAAGATACAGGCTACAACTTTCAAGTGAGGGTCCGGGTTTTGAAAAGGTCGTTTTCAAGTCCAAAGTATAACAACAAGAAAGAAGTTTGAATCTGTCCTGCAGCCCAAATATTGTTCAATGTTCAATCCATATCTAGAGTTCTAAAAGTCTAAATGACCTCAAATGTTTTTTCTAAGATAATTTTCTATAACTTTCATGTGAAGGTCTAGTTTAAATTTTAATGTTATCAATGACATTTTGTGCTAATAAGAGAAGATAAAGATTGTCACCAAGTCAAAAGTTAGCCATCCACTCATCAATTAGTCATCAAATTAATAGTTTTTAATTTTGGCCTATAAAAAAAGGCATTTGCCACATTTAGGCATCTTCATTTCCAGATCAAGGTCATGCTCTTGCTTTCTCTCTTTGTATTTTTGTAATGCTTAAGTTTTGCTTTCATTAATATCTTGTTTACGGCTTTCATTTCCTTTTCTTTACTTAGTTAACTTTTATCTTATTTATATTCCTATCTTATTTATTTATGTTTCTCTCTTTCGTTATGTTTAGCTAAGTTTATTATGTCAAGGTGAAAAATTTACACCAATGATGTAAGAATAAGTATAATGTAAACTTAATATGGACTTTAATGTTTGATATTAACATGTTTTGTATTGTTATCTTGTTCACTTTTTAATACTTTACTTATTAAATGACTAATCTAGATTTATGTTGTATAACACTTGGTACAACAATTGCTTGATACTTTCATAGCTCAAATCATATGGTATAATCCACACCTCTACTATGAAATAAAATTGATTTGTTGTTAAAATAAGTTACAATCATGAATACCTGACAACATTTACAATTATTAACATTATTTGAATAAGATAACTAATGTAATCATGTTAAAAATTTATAATTTGATTGGAATCTGCTTTGTTTGTGGTTTCCATTGAAGTAATAAAAGTTTATACTATGCTTGTTTGAAATATAATTAGTGGATCCTCTAACCTTGACATTTGTTGTTATAATTGTTTAATCCTTACATTGATTTTCTATCTCAAAGTTCTCATCAACTTCTTATTCTTCTTCTTCTTCTTCTTATATTATTATTATTAGTACTACTACTACTATTACTACTACTATTACTATTACTACTAGTATTAGTATTATTATTATTACTACTATTACTATTACTATTACTATTATTATTATTCTTGTTATTGTTGTTGTATTGTTGTTATTTATAATTTATATAATTAACCTCTCTATGATTCAATCTTGGTCTTGACGGTTTATTTATTACTTTCACACTCCTGCATATGGGAGAAGAGATCAATCTTTTGATCTTGTTAACTCTTTCTTTCACATTCAATCTCCTTTTGACTGTGCATAAGTCCTTTAGGAACTTTATATAAGATGGGACTTGTTTAATTACATCAAGTAGTGGAATGTTGACTTTCACTTGTTTGAACAATTCATAGATTTCTAAGTTCAAAAGATCATGTTTAGGTTTCCCTAACCTTTTTGGAAATGGTGATCTAGGAACAAATTCTAAATCACTCACTTTAACTCTAATTTTTGTTGAATGATCTCCTTTCTCACTTATTTCTTTCTCATTTATCTCACCTTTTTTTCACTCAAACTCTCATTTGTCGCTTGTGTTTTGATTCTTTCTTTACTTTTCCTATATTTCTCCTCCACAATACCTTTTGGAATTCTAAAACCTATAGCTTTGTCAACAATCTTTCCACTTTTGAGGGTGGTGATGGCTTGGACTTATTCATGGTTTGAAGGTTTACTAGGTGAGGATTCCCTCATGTGTACCTGACCTCTAGGATTTGACATTAGTTGAGTTAGGATTTTTTCCTTCTCTTGAATGCTTTGTGATTGAGTCAACTTAGTTAGTTGACTTTGAATGTCATCTAAGATCCTATTGGTCTGGTCTTGAAATTTATAAGCTTAGTTGTTGATTCCTCCTTGTGTTTTCATGAATTGTTGAAGAGTATCCTCTAAGTATCTCTTATAAGGTGGTTGGTATGTGTTATGTGTGGGAGCATAAAATGGTTGAGATGAAGGTTGAAATGTTTGAGGTACTGAAGAGCTCTCATTTCTCTATCCAAAATTTAGGTGATTCATCCATCTAGGATTATAGGAATTAGAATAGGGATTGCCTACTTGGTTTGCAAATGGCTTTTTAATATTTGAATCAAAAGTTTAGCCATATAACACTTC
Organism: Populus ilicifolia; assembly: GCA_015708895.1. NCBI lineage: Eukaryota > Viridiplantae > Streptophyta > Magnoliopsida > Malpighiales > Salicaceae > Populus > Populus ilicifolia. The sequence goes on along the minus strand of SRLM01002213.1, from coordinate 11,946 downwards.
CTTTAAGGCTAGAATGGTAGGACACTTAGTGGTCCTAGACCCTTTGCTTTCATACATAACACAACTTTTCTCCTATTATTCATTCATGACATGCACTTTTTTAAGCTCAAGAGATTCTACTTTCCTAGTCAATGAGGCTAATCTAGCATTGAGATCATTAATCTCTTTGAATTAGAACTTACCACTTGAATAAGAAATGGTATTTCTAGACTCAACATGAAATGAGAGCGAGTTCTCTTGTTACTTTGTATGTTCAGCCAATTGATCAAAAAAAAATCAAAGGGTTCACTTAGTTCTTTGTCATAAAACTCACCATTACACATGGTTGATACTAGCTTTCTAAAATCTGTAGTAAGAGAGTTGTGAAAGAAACTTACTAACTTCCATATCTCAAAACCATGGTAAGGGTAAGCATCTAACAAGTTTTTAAACCTTTCCCAAGCTTGGTGAAATGACTCATTTGAACTACAAGAAAAATTCATCATTTGACGTTGTAAGGTTGTTGTCCTATGAGTGGGAAAGTATTTTTTTCAAAAATTCAGCTTGCATTTCCCTCTATATACCTATAGACCTAGGACACAGGGAGTTTAGCCAAAGCTTGACTTTATCCTTTAGAGAGAATGGAAAGAATTTAAACCGAATAGTTTTCTCAATGCATGTTCTATCACTAAAAGTATTACATACCTTTTTTAAGCCCTTAATATGCATGTATGGATTTTGAAAATCCATACCATGATATATGGGAAAAAGTTGGATCATGCTTGGTTTCAAATTAAAAACTTGATGGTTGAGAGGCAAAATAAAACATGAAGGTGTATTTTGTCTAGCTAGATGAAGACATTGAAAATTAGGTTGATCATTGAATGGTGGAGGTCACTACTTTGAACACTCCCTTCACCCTCTACATCTTCAACATTAGCCATGATGAAAAAAATTATATAACAATTATATAAATATGAAAAAAAGGAAAATGAAAAGGAAAAAGAAAAAAAAATTGGAAAAAAAGTAAATGAAACATAAAAAATAAAGTAATAGCTCAAAACTAAAAATACAACAAATTAGAAAATTCACACTCCAACTAACGAGTAGTATTAACAACAATAAACATTAAAAGGTAATTATAACAAGAATGAATAAAAGGGCGGTAATACTAATCAAGCACTATAAATAATAAATATTAGAAAAATAATCACAACAAAACAACAAGATAAAATAAAATAAACAAGAGGCGGTAATACCAACCAAGTACTTCAAATAATTAATAAGAAAAATAATCATAACAAAACATTAAGATAAAATAAAATAAATAAGAAGCGGTAAAACTAGCTTTATAATATAAACAATAAATACTAGAAACTAATTATAATAGACACTAAAATGAAGATGATTGAACTAACCAAAATCCAACAATTAGTAGTCCAGTCCACAGTCCAATATCTGAAAAGTTGAGGTCAATCTTTTTTAAGCGGTAAAACCAGCCATTTGATATTTTTTTTGTTTTTTTATATGGTAAACCTAACTATTTGATTTTTTTATATATTGTTTTTTCTTTTTCAATAATCAAATCTAAGTTTGCTACCTTTGCATACTAGCTCCTCGGCAAGGATGCCAAAATTGCTTGATCGTTTTTTTAAGATCAGCTTGTTTTGACTCGTAAGTGCACGAGTGTGCAGTGTAGCAATTAACTCGATAAGATCAAGATCATATTCATAGAGAGTTAGATCTAGAAATTAAGCTTAGTATAAAAAAAAACTCAAGATAAATTAAATTAACAATAACTTGGTTGAAAATAATTGATGGATTTGTTTTCAAAGATGAAAATGTGTAAATAGATTTTAAATGATAGAAAAAAGTAAGTTATGGTCCAAATCAAATTTAATGGCGATATATTGGTGATTCCTTCAATATATATAAGATAACTTAACCTAATATCAATAATGGTAATATTAGATTGGAAGATAGTACAATAAAGTTTAAAAAGATGAAAATTGATTATTGCTTAAGAATGAACAAGTACTTTCATATCAAGTAAGACATTGAATTAAGAAATCTCTATATCAAAACCAAAGTTAGTGCATAAAAATTCAAGATTATAGCATTACCTAAATGATTTTGAAATTTTTTTTTGTAATAATAAAACATACATAAACAAAATGAGAAGATAAACATTAAGATTCAGTCATATCTTAAAGAGCTCACCTAAACCACCATCATCCTTGATTTGGATTAAAGAAAAGGATTAGCCAACCATGATTATATATAAGAACACTTTAATAAGCATAAAATAACTTGAATAAAACTAAAATAATAAGTTTTACAAACTAAAGAACTAAAATCTACAAAGAAGAACACAACACAATTTTAGTAAAAATTCAAACACAAATATAATGTTAACTTTGGATAGCAATGTTGACCCTCCTATAAGCCTTTCTAGACATGGCTATTACATAAATATTTATAGGAAATTTTGTTAGATTTCTAGATCATTAAAGAACAACTCATTTGGATACCTGAGTCAAAAGTAATGGGACAAACACTGAAAGGTGTTTTGAAAAATCAAATCAGGCAAACTTGGAAACCACTTTGGTGCACATTTTTCTTTCTCCTTTATAAGCTGCCTCTTTCTTTTTTTTGTCCTAAAATAATGTAATAATATCCCTTTCAACTTTCGATCCATGTGCTTGCCCTCTTAGATAAAAGAATTACCCAAAAAAATCAAGTGTTATTTGTTTTGTGGACAGGTAAGATCATGGATTGTGCTTGGGCCGATTTGAAGGTTGATTTGGGGCTGAATTTAAGCATTATATAAGAATACAAATATACCTATTATTTGAGCTAAGATTGACATTGAAACCTTAAGTGTTTTATAGTTGAAGTTTGCATATAATATAAGGCAAGTTTGGGCATGAAAAACCACCATTATACCTTTGATCCTAATTGATATGTATAAAGGGCTCTCTGATTGTGCTCGTGAGATAACCAATAATCTATTCTTCATGGACCATGTGCCATCTTGCAATTATAGCTGCTATGTCATTTGAAGATAATTGCCGCTAGATGATGCGGTGGCACAACTAAAGAAGATCCCTCTTATCTGATGCACATCAAAAAATAATCTTTTTTAGAAGTGGAATAGAATTGATTTTTTGTGCAAATTTGAAATACTTATTTGAACTAAGATTTGCTACAAACTTTAACTAAATTTCTCTTCAATTCTTTGTTTTGAATTCTAACATTAAATTTTTTGACATAATCCATTTAAGCTCCAAACCTATTGAAATTTTAAAAGAAACTTCATTACTAAAAAGCACATAAATTATTATAAAAAACCCAAAAAAAATAAATACAAATATAAAATAAGAGACTTAATGATACTTTTGATGCGCAATCAATCATTCTTAGGACATGCTAGTTTTTATAGAAGGTTCATCAAAGCTTTTAATGTAATATTTAAGCCTTTAAGTAACTTCCTAAAAAAGGATAATATTTTTGAATGGACTGAATATTGTGAAGAAGCTTTTATTAAACTTAAAATTTTAATTACTTCTGCTCTTGTCATTCAACCTCCTAATTTATCATTACCTTTCAAAATAAAATGTGATGCTAGTGATTATGTTGTGGGTGCTATTTTAGGACAAAGAAAAGATAAGAAACTTTATATGATTTTCTATGCAAGTAAAACTTTAAATAGTGCTCAAATTAATTACACCACCACTAAAAAAGAATTACTCGTAGTGGTATTTGCTTGTGAAAAATTCATGTCTTATCTTGTTGGCTTGACACGACTAAAAGATTGATGTCTTCTCCCAAGATCAGGAGTGTCGCAGTAATAAATAACCCAACAAGATTGGGGTCAAACTACAGAGAGGTTAAATGTACAAATTATAAACAACAATTATAAATAACAATAATAATAATCACAACAACAATACTAATAGGAATAATAGGAGTAGTAATAGTAGTAAAAAAAAGAGATGGAGAAGAAAAAGAAGATCTAAACTTTGAGATGAAATATTAAAGTAAGAATTAAGCAATGATAATAACAAATATCAAGGTTGGACGTTCTACTAGTGGTATGTCAAACAAGTATAATATAAACTCTTCTTATTCAATTGGAAACCACACACAAAGGATGTTCCAATCAGATTATATATTGTTAACATGATTACATTAGTCATCTTATTCAATTAATGCTAATACTTGTAAATTTTATCAAGCATTCATAATTATAACTTATGTTAACAACAAATCAAGTTCTTTTCATAACTTAGGTGTCAGTTATACTATACAGTATAGACTATGAAAGTGCCAAACATTTGTTGTCCCAAGTGTTATACAATATAAATCAAGATTAGTCATTTAACAAGCAAAATTTTAAAGAGTGAACAAGATAACAAATATAAAACATGTTAGTATCAAACACTAAAGTCCACATTAAGTTTGTACTATATTATTCTTACACCATTAGTGTAACCTTTTCACCTTGAAATAATAAAGTTAGCTAGACATAATGAAAGAAAGAAAAATAGATAAACAAAATAAAAACATAAATAAGATAATAGTTGACTAACTAAATGGAAGGAAAAGAAAGGCATAAACTTGATATTAATGAAAGCAAAACTTAAGCATTAAAAAAATACAAAGAGAGAAAGCAAGAGCATGATCTTAATCTGGACACTAAGATGCCTAAATGCATGGCAAATGCCTCCTTTTATTAGCCAAAATTAGAAACTATTGATTTGATGATTAATTGATGAGTAGGTGGCCAACTCTTGACTTGGTGATAATCCTTATCTTCTTTTATCTGCCCATAATATCATTGATAATATCAAAATTAGAACTACTTGAAAACATGAAAGTTATAGGAAATTGTCTCAACTTTCTTGTGTAAAACATTCAGATCATTTTAACTTCTAGAACTCTAGATATGGCCAAAATACTGAACAGTGCTTGGGTTGGAGGATAGATTCAGACTTCTTTCTTGTTGCTACAATTTGGACTTGAAAATGACCTTTTTAGATCTTAAGCTCTATATGAAATTGTAAACTTATGTCTTACCTTTACATCCATATAAAGTAGACCTAAATTTGAGATCTACAGCTCCATATATAATCCAATTACCGAATAGTATTCCGGCTTGGACTGCACCGACATCTCTTTTCTAAGTTTGGCTATCTTTTTATCCTTTCAATTTTAGTTCTTAAATTCATCAATCAATCCTTTTGTTTATGTGATAGGCCTGCATTTAAAATGAGCATTTACCATAAAGTAAAGGTATCTTATATTATTAGATATATTATTATAAAACATGCTTCAGTTAAGGAGTTATTGATACTTCAAGTGCAAAATGATGATATAAAACCTTGATAAAAATACACTTTTAAATATCAATCAGCTCACACATTTCCTTAGTTTTACGTCTAAAAATGACTTAAACACACTTTATAGGTCAAGGATAGGCTTCCCATCTGGTTTTTTAAAAGTTGGCAAACAAGGTCTTTTATAGTCAGATATCCAAAAGTAAGTCAATCATTTTATTTATGGAATTATGGCTATAAACCATGAATTGCACGATGCACATCTCCATTAGGATGTGTCTCAAGAGTCAATAGAAGATTATCTAAAAATTCCTTATGTTTTGAAATAAATCTTGACTTTTGACAATTTTCACAAGCTTTGCAGAACATATGTGTGTCTTTGAACATGATGGGCTAATAAAATCCATATTGTAAGATTTTTGCAGACGTATTTAATTATAAGAAATTTAATGACACTACTTACCTCATTGTCAGAATGCATCTTTGAAATATTTGATTAGGACACATTTGAATAAATAAGGGTTATCCCAATAAAGATTTTGCACATCGCTCAAAAATTTTCTTTTGTCTTCGGTACTCTAGTGAGCTAGAAAAAATTTTAAGGTAAGAAAATTGTTACTTTTAGCAAACAAAGGAAATGAACTAAGAGAAAGTAAGGATTTGTTAGGAAAGTAATTATCGATTAGTGTGATGTCGAATATCAAATATGTTGTCACTCCTGACAAAAGATTCACAACAATATTTTTGGTGCCCTTTTCATTCATGATTTCTTCCTAAGAATAAATCATTTGCAAATCTTTAGATTTATCCAACTCAATTTTACTTAAAAAAGATTTAAATTGATCATAAACTAATTCTTCAATAAAATCTACTTCTTATAAATCATTATCATCTCTAAGTTGCTTGCAAATGTTAAAAATATTCATCTCCAATGTCATGTTTCCAAATAATAGCTTCATTAATCCATTCCTATAATTATTCAATACATTAGAAGTTGTAAGAAACAGACATCTTAAAATAACATAAAATAAATTACATGCTTTAATATATTGTGTATCCAAAATAATAAAATCCACAAGATAAATGAATTTATTGACTTGTTGATTAGTATTTAAAAGTGTATTTTTATCAAGGTTTTATATTATCATTTTGCACTTGAAGTATCAATAACTCCTTAACTAAAGTATTTTTTATAATAACATATCTAATAATATAAGATACCTTTAATTTATGATAAATATTCATTTTAAATACAAGCCTATCACATAAATAAAAGGATTGATTGGTGAATTTAAGAACTGAAATTAAAAGGATAAAGAGACGGCCAAACTTAGAAAAGAGATGTTGGTGCAGTCCAAACTGGAACACTATTCGATAGTTATGTCATATATGGAGCTTTAGATCTTGGATTTAGGTCTACTTTATATGGATGGAAAGATAAGATATAGGCCTACAACTTTCATATAGAGCCTAAGATTTAAAAAGGTTATTTTCAAGTTTAAATTGTAGCAACAACAAAGAAGTCTGAATCTATCCTCCAACTTGAGCACTGTTCAATGTTTGACCTATATCTAGAGTTCTAGGAGTCCAAATAATCTCTATTTTATTTCTTGAAAAGCTGAGATAATTTTGTACAACTTTCATGTTTTCAGGTGGTTCCAATTCTGATGTTATTAATGACATTTTTGGCAGATAAGAGAAAATAAGGATTGTCACCAAGTCAAGAGTTAGTCACTCACTCATCAATTAGTCATCAAATCAATAATTTCTAATTTTGGCCCATAAAAGGAGGCATTTGCCATGTATTTTAGCATCTTGGTTTCCAGATCAAGATCATGCTCTTGCTTTCTCTCTTTGTATTTTTTGTATTGCTTATGCTTTGCTTTCATTAATATCAAGTTTATACCTTTCATTTCCTTTCCTTTACTTAGTTAACTTTTATCTTATTTATGTTCTTATTTTATTTATTTATTTTTCTTTTTTTTATTATGTTTATCTAAGTTTATTATATCAAGGTGAAAAAGTTACACTAATGATTTAAGAATAAGTATATTGTAAACTTAATATGGACTTTAGTGTTTCATACTAACATGTTTTATAGTTGTTATCTTGTTCATTCTTTAATACTTTGCTTGTTAAATGACTAATCTTGATTTATGTTGGATTACACTTGGTACAACGAATGCTTGACACTTTCATAGCCCATACTGTATGGTATAACCGACACCTAAGCTATGAAAGGAACTTGATTTGTTGTTAACATAAGTTATAATCATGAATGCCTGAGGAGATATATAAGTATTATCATTAATTGAATAAGATGACTAATGTAATCATGTTAAAAATTTATAATCTGATTAGAATCTTCTTTGTGTGTGGTTTTCATTTGAATAATAAGAGTTTATACTATACTTGTTTGACATACCATTAGTGGATTCTCTAACCTTGACATTTATTGTTATCATTGTTTAATCCTTATATTAGTATTCCATCTCAAAGTTCTCATTTTCTTCTTCTTCTCGTTCTTTTTCTTTATTATTATTATTCCTAATAGTATTATTATTGTTGTTATTGTTGTTGTTGCTACTGTTGTTATTGTTATTATTGTTATTGTTGTTGTATTATTGTTATTGTTGTCATATTATTATCATCTATAATTTATATAATTAACATCCCTGTGGTTCGACCCCAATCTTATCAAGTTATTTATTACTTCGATACTCTTGCACTTGGGAGAAGACATCAATCTTTTAGTCATGTCACTTGTACTAACATATCTTCAAGTATTCCTCTAGGCACTTTTACATATCTATCGATAACTAAAAAAGTTATAAAAGTTGGTTTTAACTCACCTAGATAACTTGGTTTTAACTCACCTAGATTGAGACTTTGAAAAATTGAATATAGAAGTAAATTCAAACTAGCTCCAAAATCAAATAAAGCTCTTTCAATTTTATGTTCTTAAATAAAGCAAGAAATTGTTGGACAACCAGGGTCTTTATATTTCAAAGCATTATTGTTATGAAGAATGACACTTACTTGTGCAGCTAAAAAAAATTTTTTTTTCATATTCAGTTTTCTCTTCACAGTGCATAGATCTTTCAATAATTTAGCATAAAAGAAACCTTTTTAATAGCATCCAGTAAAGGTATATTGAACCTTTTCTATTTGAAAGTTTCAAAGATTTCAAAGTTATGATTGAGATTCTTTTATTTGGTCATGACATGAGGAAATGGAAGTGTTGGCGAGGAATCAATCTTTCCTTTGCAATATTCAGATTCAACCCTTTTTTTACCCTCAAAGATTGACTCATAATCGTTCTCACAAGGTTCAAGAATGCATTTTTCAATAACCTTACCACTACAAAGAATAATAATTGATTTGACTTGATTCATTTGTTGGCTTTAGAGCTACTTGCTGTCACAACGAAAAGATTGATGTCTTCTTCCAAGTGTAGGAGTGTCAAAGTAATAAATAACCCAGCAACACCAGGGTCGAACCATAGGGAGGTTATTGTATAAATTATAAATAACAATAATACAAAAACAACAATAATAACAATAATAATAATAATAATAATAGTAATAAAGAAGATGAGAACTTTGAGATGAAATATTAAAGTAAGGATTAATAATGATAATAACAAATGTCAAGGTTAGAGGTTCCACTAATGGTATGTCAAACAAGTATAGTATAAACTCTTATTGTTCAATTGGAAACCACACATAAAGGAGGTTCCAATCAGATTATAGATTGTTAACATGATTACATTAGTCATCTTATTCAATTAATGTTAATACTTGTAAATTTCATCAAGTATTCATGATTATAACTTATGTTAACAACAAATCAAGTTCCTTTCATAGCTCAAGTGTCGGTTATACCATATAGTATGAGCTATGAAAGTGTCAAGCATTTGTTGTACCAATTGTTATACAACATAAATCAAGATTAGTCATTTAACAAATATAAAACATGTTAGTATTAAATATTAAAGTCCATATTAAGTTTATATCATACTTATTCTTACACCATTAGTGTAACATTTTCACCTTAGCATAATTAACTTAGCCAGACATAATGAATGAAAGAAAAAAATAAATAAACAAAATAAGAACATAAATAAGATAAGAGTTAAGAAAGCAAAGCAAAGGAAATGAAAGACATAAATTTGATACTAATGAAAATAAAGCATAAACACTACAAAGAATACAAAGAGAGAAAACAAGAGTATGATCTTGATCTGGACACCAAGATACCTAAATACATGGCAAATGCCTCCTTTTATAGGCTAAAATTAGGAACTATTGATTTGATGACTAATTGATGAGTAGATGGCCAACCCTTGACTTGGTGACAATCTTTATCTTCTCTTGTCTGCTCAAACCATCATTGAAGATGTCAAAATTAGAGCCACCTAAAAACAAGAAAGTTCTAGGAAATTGTCCGAGTTTTCTTGTGTAAACATTTCAGCTCATTTTGACTTTTAGAACTCCAGATATGGCTAAAATACTGAACAATGCTCGGGTTGGAGGATAGATTCGAGCTTCTTTGTTGTTGCATCAATTTGGACTTGAAAATGGTCTTTTCAGATCTTGGGCTCCATATGAAAGTTGTAGGCTTATGTCTTATCTTTCCATCCATATAAAGTAGACCTAAATCTGAGATCTATAGCTCCAGATATGATGCAATTACCGAATAGTGTTCCAGTTTAGATTGCACCGACATCTCTTTTCTAAGTTTGATCATCTCTTTGCCTTCGCAATTGAAGTTCTTAAAATCACCAATCAATCCTTTTATTTATGTGATAGGCCTGCATTTAAAATGGACATTTACCACAAATTAAAGGTATCTTATATTATTAAATAGATTATTATAAAATGTACTTTAGTTAAGGAGTTATTGATACTTCAAGTGCAAAATGATGATATAAAACCATGATAAAAATGCACTTTTAAGTACTAATCACACCCCCCAACTAGCTTATTACTAGTCCCTAGTAATCAAAGCGTTAAAATAGAAAAACAATTAGCAAATTCCACAAAGCAAGGTATTCATCATTTAACTTCCATTACTCTATCCAGATAGACAAACTCTCGTTAAATTTATATACTTGCTCAATACCTCTTAACAAGATATTCATAAACCTTTTCTTTTGTGCTCAATGTATCAACACATAATTATGAGGCTTTTCTTGGAAGAAAACAAAATTTTTGTTCTAATGTTTAAGGTTAACTTCCTTGGGTTAGGATTATTATTTGTCTTTTTTTCTTTTAATATACATATAATTTAAAACATTATGTATCTTTAACCCATGTAACAAACTTTTAGCTAATGACTCTCAGACTAGTTCGTTTTAGGGCATTAGGTGTTAAGACACCCCTACGAGCTTAGTAACTCAGGTCGCAGATACTGATATGTAGATAGTGCAATGTTTGATTCCCTAAAGCTTTTCTCCTCAATCCATGTAACAAGCGTTGGGCCAATAGCTCCCAATTCAATTGACTTTAGGGTATTAGGTGTTAAAACACCCCTTCGGGCTTAATTGCTTAGGTTAGGGAGGCTACGAAACCAAACTTATCTACATTTTTATTATTATCATTTTTTTCTTTTTCTTTTTTTCTTTTTTTTAATTATATACTATTCATTTCCCTTAGTTATTACCTTTAACAAAAGAACATAAATAATGTAATAATCCAATATGCAACTCACAATTATATGTTGAAGTGTATGTGTGTAAATTAAGGTTTAAGAATACACATTAAATATATGAGCAGACTTAAGTGATAACAATGCAAGAGTTTGTAAATCTGAATATTTCAAGAAGTATTATGATAGACCTTACGAATGATTACTAAGATGCGTCTCAAGAGTCATAAAAGATTCTCCTTACTCTGTCATGATAGTAACAACCATTTTGCACATGCTTTATGAAATAGAAAACACAGTTTTTTTTTAGCTACTACCCTCTCCCCCCAACTAAAACAAGACATTATCCTCAATGTTTAAAGGTAAAAAGATAGAATAAAGAAGATATCACCTGAAATAACGAACACTGACAAACCTAAAGCACATTGAAAAAAATATTAGAAACAACAAAACCAAAAGACATAAAGATTCACAAATGGAGTGACACAACAAAGAGATTGATGTCTTCTCCCAAATGCAGGAGTGTCGAAGTAATAAATAACCTAGCAAGACCGAGGTCGAACCACAGGGAGGTTATTGTACAAATTATAAATATCAACAATACAACAACAACAATAATAACAATAACCACAACAACAACAACAACAACAACAACAACAACAACAACAACAACAA
>SRLM01002207.1:0-22264 GCA_015708895.1 Populus ilicifolia | reverse complement strand
GCTATTGTGTACATTGAGTTAAAGATACCAATGTTTGCATGATAGGTCCTTCAAGTGTGATGAATCGAGCTTAATTATGATTGTTATTTTTCTTTTTATTTTAAAGGTTTTATGTTTTGTTTTGCTTGAGGACTAGCAAAATCTAAGTTGGGGGGTGTGATTGTGCATCAAAAGTATCATTAAGTCTCTTATTTTACATATGTATTTATTGTTTTTATTTGGTCTTTTTATAATAATTGATGTGTTTTTTAGTAATGAAGTTTGTTTTAATGTTTCGATAGGTTTTTGGAGCTTAAATGAATTAATTCAAGAAATTCAACATCGGAATTGAGAACAAAGAATTGAAGAGACATTTAGTTGAAGATTAAAGCAAATCTTGGTTGAAATATGTGCTCCAAATTTGTCCCAAAAATCAATTCTATTCCAATTCTAGAAAATAATATCATATGATCTATTTCAAGCCTAAACTTGCCTTATGTTGTGTGCAAACTTCAACCATTAAACACTCAAGGTTTCAATGTCAATCTTAGCCCAAATAATAAGTACATTTGTATACTTATTTGATGTTCAAATTCAGCCCAAAATCAGCCCTAAATCAACCCCAAATCAACCTTCAAATCAGCCCAAACACAATCCATGATCTTACATGTCCACACAACAACAATTGATTTATTTTGGGTAATTCATTGATCCAAGAAGGCAAGCACATGGATGGAAAGCTGGAGGGGATATTTTTACATTATTTTGGGTCAAAAAAAAGGAGACAACTCATAAATGAGGAAGAAAAACGTGCACCAAAGTGGTTGTAAAGCTGTCCTGATTTGATTTTTCAGAATACCTTTCGGTGTTTTACCCATAACTTTTGACTCAGGTGTCCAAATGAGCTGTTCTTTAATGATCTGGAAAGGTGACAGAATTTCCTATAAATATGTCTCTAATAGACATCTCAAGGACACGCATGTATTTTGCAAAACAACAAGAAAAAGAAAGAGAAGAAGAAGAAGATGAGAACTTGGAGATGGAATATTAACGTAAGGATTAAACGATGATAATAACAAATGTCAAGGTTAGAGGATCCACTAATAGTATGTCAAACAAGTATAATATAAACTCTTATTATTCAAATGAAAACTATATATAAAGGAGGTTCCAATCAAATTATATATTATTAACATGATTACATTAATCATCTTATTTGATTAATGCTAATACTTGTAAATCTTGACAAGCATTCATGGTTATAACTTATGTTAACAAAAAATCAAGTTCCTTTCATAGCTCAGGTGTTAGTTATACCATATAGTATATGCCATGAAAGTACCAAGCATTTGTTGTACTAAGTGTTATACAACATAAATCAAGATTAGTCTTTTGACAAGCACAGTATTAAACAGTGAACAAGATAACAAATACAAAACATATTAGAATCAAACATTAAAGTCCATATTGAGTTTACATTATACTTATTCTTGCACCATTAATGTAACATTTTCTCCTTGACATAATAAACTTAGCTAAATATGATGAAAGAAAGAAAAGTACATAAACAAAATAAGAACATAAATAAGATAAGAGTTAACTAAGTAAAGGAAATGAAATGAAAGGCATAAACTTGATATTAATGAAAGCAAAGTATAAACATTATAAAAAATACAAAGAGAGAAAGCAAAAACATGATGTTGATCTAGAAACCAAGATGCCTAAATGCATGGCAAATGCCTCCTTTTATAGGCCATAATTAGGAACTATTGATTTGATTATTAATTGATGAGTGGGTGACCAACTCTTGACTTGGTGACAATTTTTATCTTCTCATGTCTACCTAAAAATTTATTAATAACATCAAAATTGGAGTCACGTGAAGCATATAAAGTAGACCTTTTTAGATCTTGGGCTTGACAATCCAAATTTGGACTTAAAAATGACCTTTTTAAATCTTAGGCTCCATATGAAAGTTATAGGGCTATGTCTTACCTTTCCATCCATATAAAGTAGACCTAAATTTGAGATCTACAACTCTAGATATGACTCAATTACCAAACAATATTCCGGTTTGGATTGTACTAGCATCTCTTTTCTAAGTTTGGTCATCTCTTTGTCCTTTCAATTTTAGTTCTTAAATTCATCAATCAATTCTTTTATTTATGTGATATGCCTGCATTTAAAATGAACGTTTACCATAAATTAAAGGTATCTTATATTATTATAAAATATGTTTTAGTTAAGGAGTTATTGATACTTCAAGTGTAAAATGATGATATAAAACCTTAATAAAAATACACTTTTAAGTACTGATCACAATCAAACCCTCTATAAATTCAATTAAACCTTTAATAAATTTAATTGAGTCCATAAACATCTAATTTTATACTTTCCTTCCTGAAATAAAAATTTTTCTTTGTCAAATAGGCTCTCACCGATTAATAATATATTGTCAAATTCCTATCTTTGTATTTTTGAACCTCCTTAACCAAATTTTGACCATTTTCTAGGCTCTCTAGCATCCTCTTTTTAGTGCTATTATTTTTTTTTCTTTTTTATTTTTTATGCAAGGAACCCAAAATTAGGTTACAATAGATGCCCCCTCTTTACAATACTTATAGAGCAAAGACTTTGCACAGTAATTTTTGTAAAGATAAACAAAACTAAACTTCCAAAATTAATCCTTCAAAGCTTAGTTGATATGAAACTCTGCCTTTATAGTAATCTCCTTTAACCAGCAATTGATGATCAACATCATGTACAACTAGGCTATTTTGAGATCCTGATCGGTGATGTTTAAAAATTACAAATCATTTATGGTTAGGTTAAACTCAGATCCCTTTCGCTAATCCCCTTTTAACTAGAACTAAAGTCTATGTGCGATTTGGCTAAACAAAGATCCCTTCACCGATCTTCTTTAACTAGAACCAAAATCCTTTGTAGTTAGGCTAAACTGAGATCCCTTTACTGATCCCTTTTAACCCAAACCAATGTCTGTGTGTGGTTAGGCAAAACTAAGATCCCTTCCCCAATCCTTTTTAACCAGAACCAAAATCTATATGCAGTTAGGCTGAACTAATATCCCTTCACCAAACCCTTTAACTAGACCCAAAGTTTGTATCCGGTTAGGCTAAACTAAGATTCCTTCACCAATCCCTTTTAACCAAAACCAAAACCAAAGTATGTATGCAGTTAGGCTAAACTGAGATCCGTTCACTGATAGCCTCTAACCAAAACTAAAATCCTTTGTTGTTAGGCTAAACTAAGATCCCTTCGCTGATCCCCTCTAATGAGAAACAAAATTTATGTGTGGTTAGGCTAAATTGAGATCCCTTTGCCAATAATCCCCTTTAACTAGAACCAAAGTCTATGTGTGCTTAGGCTAAATTGAGATCCCTTCACCGATCCCTTCTAACTAGAAACAAAATCCTTTGTTATTAGGCTAAACTAAAATCCCTTCACCGATCCCTTCTAACTAGAAACAAAATCCTTTGTTATTAGGCTAAACTAAGATCCCTTCACCGATCCCCTTTAGCTAGAACCAAAATCTATTTGTGGTTAGGCTAAACTAGGATCCCCTCACCGATCCTCTCTAACCAAAACAAAAGTCCCTTGTTGTTAGGCTAAACTAAGATACCTTAACTGATCCCCTTTAACCAAAATCAAAATCCTTTATTGTTAGGCTAAACTTAAATCCCTTCACTGATCCCTTTTAACCAGAACTAAAGTCTGTGTGTGGCTCGATCAACTTGGAATCCCATTTAGCGACTCCCTTCAACCATAACTAAAATCTTCATGGAATCCCATTTAACCAAAATCCTTTATTGTTAGGCTAAACTTAAATCCCTTCACTGATCCCTTTTAACCAGAACTAAAGTCTGTGTGTGGCTCGATCAACTTGGAATCCCATTTAGCGACTCCCTTCAACCATAACTAAAATCTTCATGGGGTGGTTAACCTAAGATCACTTCTAGCAAACCTTTTTAACTAGAAAATGTTTCTTCTTCAAGATGATTAGGTTTGAATTGAAGACTCTTCTTCATTGATACTGTTATTTCTTTGAGATTTCCCTAATGTTAGGGTTTATCTCACCTTTCTCTTATTCTAGGGTCAAAACCATGATTCTTTGTTGTTCATCAACTCAATGGTTCTTTCTTTCTCCTCACTCTTGTTGGACTACAAAGAGGATTTTTCTTGTAATAAATCAATAAAAATGTTTAATGCAATGCCTTGAGGTTGGATGTCATGTATGCATTCTCACTTGGTTTGGAAACATAGGTCCCATCACTTCCTTTAGTGTCCTGAAACTCTCTCTTGATACGATCTTGTTTGCGTGCTTGAAATGGCATGTTGGATCCATTTCCCATGATGTCTCTTCTTCCCATCACATCTCGAGGAAGAAATCCCCAACCTTTTCCGTTAGGTGACCCTTTTTCAAAAAACACATGATTTATCGTTCCTTCTTATCATGCTTCTGTTAATGCTTTAATTCATTAAGGGCTTTTTGGTTCCCATTTCATCACAAAAATCTTTAAAAGACTTGAACTTGCTCAAGACAATTAAAACTTTCAACATACACATCAAAAACTCTTTTAAGCGATTCCCATTGGTGGTTTTATTAGTTTTTAGAATGTGGTTTGTCTTTAGGGTGGGCTTTTATCAAAGGTGACCTCTTGTTTAATCCTTTAGAAAGGTTTTAAGTATATATTTGAAAAGGCTATGTAGAAAAGAGAATTGTCTCATATTAGTGTTTTTCTTGTATGGATAAAAGTTGATTATCACTCATTTGTTAAGTCATGTGAGTTATAAGACCATTGTTTATTAACCCAAGTTATGTGCACTTGATTAGAAAGGACTTCTAAAGGCTTGTAATGTAGGCTATGTCTATGGGCTATGAAAGAAAAGGATGCTTTTTAGACTCAACAATATTTGAGGGTTTAAAAACTTAGGACCATTCTTCTTCTATCTTTTATTCTTTGTGAATTATCTCATAGGTTGCGTTTGGAGAAGTTTGCTTAAGGATTCTCATCTTAGTCTTAAAGCATTATCAAACCATCATCTTCTTTCTTTATTCCTTTTTTTTTCTTTTTTTTTGTATGATGCCCCTAAGTTTTGGGTTCTGGTTTTTAAAGATCCAAGTCTTTTATCTTTTTTTTTTTGTAATTTGCTCAAATTCCTTCGTCATTTTCTTCATATTCTTTTCTCAATTGTTGGGCTTCTATTCTTTACCCTTTTTTTCCTACAATTATCTTCATCTTTTCTAACAAAAGATCTCTTATTGTCCCTAGTACGGGGTGTGCTCTTAGTCAGGTTTTCATAAAGAAGAAACTCAATCTAGCTCAAATAGGGACTACAAAAGATAAAATCTTTAGAAAGTAAAAGGATGGCAAAAATGGCCTTTCCTCATTTCAAGATGCACATTATTAGGATTGATAAACCTTGTTCTTATCTCGAAAGAAAACATATAAGTGATTACAAAGATGATTAAATAACCATTTATCCATACAATTCAAAATGCTATTAGGGACAAGGTTTTATCTCAGAGTTAGCTTTGGGGTTTGTTTGGTTTTATCTTTGAGCGTTTTATGATATATTCCTTGTAATCATGCCTAAAGTTAGTTCTTTCAAGATGTTTCTTTTTGGAAATAAATAAATTAAGTGTTATGAGATCAATGCAATGAAAAAAAGGGTTCTTTATACATAAAAATCATGGCCAAACTTTGCTTTATTGATTTTAGGAGAAAACTAAACACATTAGACATAATATCTCTTTACAGAGTTAAAATCCATAGGTCTAGCTAAATCTTCTCCATCCATTCTAGATAACTTCAAAGCTCCTCCTAAGAAAGCCTTCTTCACTACATAAGGACCTTCATAATTTGGGGTCTATTTGCTTCGATCTTCTCTTGGTAAAGACAATAGTTTCTTTAGCACTAGATCTCCTTCTTGGAACATGCCTTGGACATCCTTTTCTGGTAGAGTTGATGATGACAGAGTGGAGCTGACCTTTTTTCACTAATCAGGTTTAACTGTTCATATCTTACTTTGGCCCATTCAACCTTTTCTAATTCTGAATCCATTAACACCCTCAATGAAGGGATTCCTACTTCCAAAGGCATCATCACCTCCATTCCATATACAAAAGAATATAGAGTAGTTCTTGTTGAGGTCCTCATTGTAATGTGATATGCATAGAGAGTATATGACAACATCTCATACCAATCATTGTAAGTGATTACCATTTTTAGAATAATTTTCTTGATATTTTTGTTGGCTGCTTCCATGGTACTGTTCATTTTGGGCCTATATGGTGAGGAATTTGAATGCTTGATTTTCCATTTGGTACAGAGCTCCACGATCATTTTGCCATTGAAATTTTATGCATTATTGGTCACTATCATTTCTAGTGGACCATACGAACAAATCAAGTCTTTTTCTATAAACCTCTTCATCACTTTTTGTGTTACATGGGTGTATGAACTGGCTGTTACCCATTTCATGAAGTAGTCAATAACTATTAGTATGAATCTGTGCCCATTGTTGGCTTTTGGGTTAACAAGTCCAATCACATCAATCCCCCACATTGTAAATGGCCAGGGACATGCTAGATTAATCAGAGGAATCAGAAGCACATTGGCCTTATCACTATGCATTTGACACTTGTGACATTTCTTGACACAATCAATGTAGTCTTTCTCTAGTGTCATCCAGAACTAACCTACCCTTTGTAATTTCCTTGCTATTGACACGATTAAAAGATTGATATCTTCTTCCAAGTGTAGGAGTGTCGAAGTAATAAATACCCTAGCAAGACCGGGGTTGAACCATAAGGAGGTTAATTGTATAAATTATAAACAATAATAATAGTAACAACAACAATAACAATAATATTAGTAATAGTAGTAGTACTAATAATAAAGAAGAAGAAGTTATCTTGTTACATTAGTTATCTTGTTTGATTAATGCTAATACTTATAAATCTCATCAAGCATTCATGATTATAACTTATGTTAACAATAAATCAAGTTTTTTTCATAGCTCAGGTGTCGGTTATACCAAATAGTATAAACCATGAAAGTGCCAAACATTTGTTGTACTAAGTGTTATACAACATAACTTAAGATTAGTCATTTAACAAGCAAAGTATTAAAGAGGGAACAAGATAAAAAATACAAAACATGTTAGTATCAAACATTAAAGTCCATATTGAGTTTACATTATACTTATTCTTACATCATTAATATAACCTTTTCACCTTGACATAATAAACTTAGCTAAACATAATGAAAGAAAGAAAAACAAATAAACAAAATAAGAACATAAGTAAGGTAAGAGTTAACTAAGTAAAGGAAAGGAAATGAAAGGCGTAAACTTGATATTAATGAAACCAAAGCATAAACATTACATAAAATACAATGAGAGAAAGCAAGAGCATGATCTTGATCTGGAAACCAAGATGCCTAAATGCATGGAAAATCCCTCCTTTTATAGGCCAAAATTAGGAAATATTTATTTGATGACTAATTGATGAGTGGGTGACCAATTATTGACTTGGTGACAATCCTTATCTTCTCTTGTCTGCGCAAAACATCATTGATAACGTCAAAATTAGAGCAGTTGAAAACATGAAAGTAGTAGGAAATTGTCTTAGATTTCTTGTGTAAAAAATTCAAGTCATTTAGACTTCCAAAACTCCAAATATGGGCTAAACATTAAACAGTGCTTGGGCTGGAAAACAGATTCAGGCTTTTTTGTTTTTGCTACAATTTAGACTTGAAAATGACCTTTTTAAGCTTAGGATCCAAGTTGTAGGCCTATGTCTTACCTTTCCATCCATATAAAGTAGACCTAAATCTAAGATCTACAGCTCTAGATATGACCCAATTACCAAATAGTGTTCCGATTTCGATTGCACTAACATCTCTTTTCTAAGTTTGGCCCTCTCTTCATTCTCCATTCTTGATCTTAGCCTAGTGTAGTGGAACTTGGATGAGGGATCTCTTTTCTAAGATATTTTATATTATTAGATATGTTATTATAAAACATGTTTTAGTTAAGGAGTTATTGATACTTCAAGTGCAAAATGATGACATAAAACCTTGATAAAAAATACACTTTTAAGTACTAATCACACACCCCCAACCAGTTTATTGCTAGTCTCTAGTAATCAAAGCATTAAAATAGAAAAATAATTTGTAAATTTCACAAAGAAAGGTATTCATTATTCAACTTCCATTCATCTATCCAGATAAACAAACTTTTATTAAATTTATATATCTGCTTAATACCTCTTAACAAGATATTAATAAACCTTTCTTTTATGCTCAATATATTAACACATAATTATAGGGCTTTTCTTGAAAGAAAACAAAATTTTTGTTCTAATGTTTAAGGTTAACTTTCTTGGGTTGGGATTATTTTTTTTTCTTTTTTTTAAATATATATACATATAACTTAAAACACCATGCATCTTTAACCTATGTAATGAGCTTTTGGCTAATGACTCCAATACTAATTGGTCTTAAGGCATTAGGTGTTGAGACACCCTTACGAGCTTAGTAACTCAGGTCGCAGATACTAATACATAAATAGTGCAATGTTTGATTCCCTTAAGCTTTTCTCCTTAATCCATGTAACAAGTGTCGAGCCAATAGCTCTCAAGTCAGTTGACTTTAGGGTATCAGGTGTTAAAACACCCCTTTGGGCTTAATTGCTTAAGTTAGGGAGGCTACAAAACCAAACTTATCTACATTTTTATTATCATCATTTCTTTTTGCTTTTTTTTTGTTTTTTTTCAAATTATATAATATCCATTTCCCTTAGTTGTTACCTTTAACAAAAGAACATAAATAATGTAAAAATCCAATATACAACCCACAATCATATGTTAAAGTGTGTGTGTAAATTAAGATTTAAGAATACATGTTAAATAAGTATATT
This sequence comes from Populus ilicifolia, assembly GCA_015708895.1. Taxonomy (NCBI): domain Eukaryota; kingdom Viridiplantae; phylum Streptophyta; class Magnoliopsida; order Malpighiales; family Salicaceae; genus Populus; species Populus ilicifolia. The sequence continues at coordinate 13,342 of SRLM01002207.1, read as the reverse complement.
AACAGAATTAAGTGATAACAATACGATAGTCATAAAAAGATCTTCTTTACTCTGCCATCATAGTAACAATAATTTTGCATATGCTTTATGAAATAGAAAACACAATTACTTAATTTTTTTTTAGCTATTACCTCTCCCCTAACCAAAATGAGACATTGTCCTTAATGTTCTAAAGTAGAAAGACAGAGTATAAAATATATCACCTAAAATAACGAACACTGATAAACCTGAAATACATTAAAAAAAAAGAAATAACAAAAAATTACAAATGAAGACTCAAATCTAATCTAAGCTTTTTATGACTTTCCTTAGATGACCAATTTATGTGACTCATGGAGGGATTAATTACAAAAATGAAAGATTGTAATTGGTTAATTAATTATTCAGCAGTAGTAGCAGAGATTATGATGTGTCATTCAGAAGATGTTAGAAATTCTTGTTTCACAGCATGATCACAAAAAGACAACAACTTATCATAATAACCATTAACATTTAACAGACCTATAGGTTTATGGTGAATGTGTAGTTGGGCCCAACAAGAAATACGAAAGATCTCTTCCAATGTGCCTTGAGCAACTGGTAAGGCAATGAAGGCATCAACATAGTTAAACATTGCATTCATTCGAGCTGACATTATGGAGACATGAAGTTCCTCTGCAATCATTTTTCCAATGTTGTCCCCTTATACTAAAGCTTTGGGGATGACCCCTAACACTTGACTATCTCCTAAAAATATAGCTATTGACACACCTTCCATTAACCCCAGATTACCTCCCCCATACATTAAATAAATTTTTCTTTTAGCTTACACCTGACTAAGATGATTTGCTAATTCTAAAAATTCCTTTTCTTTCTCAGGACTAGATCCACCGAAAACACAAATATTTTGTATATGATGAACTGAGAAACTTGTCATTTCTACACATTTTTATATGTATTGAATGTATGGGTTGAGTAGAAATGAAAAGAAGGAAGAGAGGATTTTATAGATGAGAAATTAAAAGGGTAATCATGCCACCTATATGTAGGCCTGTTGGAGTCTCACTCTCACTCTCTTTCTCTCTCTTTATTTATTTATTTATTTTTAAAAAAGTATGTGTATATACAGGTAGTTATGATTGTGGCTCACATCTTCCTTTGGTTTTACGTCTAAGAACGACTTAAACACCCTCTATGGGTTGCGGATAGGCTTCACATCTAGTTTTCTTAAAAACTAGCAAATAAGGTCTTTTTTAGTCAGATTCCTAAGACTAAGTTGATCATGTTCTTTTTGAAATAGTGGGCATAAATCATGAATTGCACGATGCACATCTCCACTAGGATGCATCTCAAGAGTCGATAGAAAATTATCTAAAGACTCCTTACTCAAGCTATCCTTAATAAATTATATTTTATCTTTACGGTTTATAGATACCATTCCTAAAGAATGACATTGTGTATTACAAGTCCATCTAGCACATCAATGATAGACTTTCAATCATTTTGCACGATGTTTTTTTATAAAAGTGCTTTTACCTGTTTCAGGCATATGTAAAATGAAAGAATTCAAGGACTCACCTCATAATCGGACCTTTGCTTCAATCAACTAGTGAATATCTTTAGAAATTTCATGATTCATTAACAACCTCAATCTTGCACATTTAGCACAGTAAATTTTTGTAATTGCATTCTAAAGCAGAGCTAGAAAATACTTTTTTCAATTTTTCAAGATTAGTGTCCATTTTCAAATGAGAATTGGAAGAGAGATTCAAAGATTGCACAAATATATACACAGATATCAGTTATTTTAGGAAATTGAAAGAACCGACTTAAGTCATAGAGTACCGTTGTCTGCCATTTGACTAAAGTGAGAGAAACTAACAAAAAACACTAAAAAAACAGAAAAACAATGTGAGAAAAATAAAAAAAATCAATGTTTATCTACAAGATCATTCAAACTAGTTGATTCATTTTCACTAGGAAAATTATCGAAGTAAGCTTTCAAACGATGTCCATTTTCCTTGAAAACATTGTCATTCATTGAATTCTCAATATCATAGGCCTTATAAGGATTGCTCTATTTTGATCTTAACTCTCTAGGGAATGCATGGAGTTGAGAATTATAAAACAAAACTTTTTGACTAGTATTAACCTTTTGATCATTTTCAGAAGTTTTGCAGAATGCATGCATGTCATTGAACATGGTGGGCCAATAAAATCAATTTTGAAAGATTTTTATAGCTGTCTTTTTTAATGAGAAATAACTTCCACATGCTTCAGAATGACAATGTTTAATGACGCTACTTACCTCATTGTTGGGAATGAATCTTTAAAATATTTAATTAGGAAAATAATTGAATGAGTTAAGGTCATCCCAATAAAAGTTCTTCACTTCATTCAAAAACTTTTCTTTATCTTGGGTACTCTAATTAGCTGGAGTACTTGGACTTATTAGCTGAAAATACTCAAAATTAGGACATTGGAGGTACTTATGCGGCATCGAATAAAACTTAACCTTATACATCTAATGGAGGTATGTATAACCTTAGGGATGATCATGACCTCCAAGCCAAGTTTGCATTTTTAGCTAGAAAAGTCAAGGCACTAGAATTGAAAAAGAGTGGTCACTTAAAATCTGTTCAAGACATTGTGTGCCAAATCTATGAAATAAATGAATATTCAACCAATGACTATCCAACCTTACCTTCTTTTAAGGAATGTCTCCATAAACAGGCCCATGCTTTAAACAATTGTCAAAGGCCCAATCATAACCCATACTCACAAATATACAATCCTGGTTGGAGAAATCACCCAAATTTCAGTTGGAAGAGTTATAATGCACAAACTTCACAACCATAGTTTCAAGCACATCATAATTTTCAAAATTCTCATAGATGTGCACCTTTTATGCTCCACCTCCTATAAGAAATTTTGAGGAAACTTTGTATGCATTCATTGAAAAGTAAGAGGTAATCAATATTCAACTTACTTAAAATATAACAGATTTTAAAGATACTTTTGCAAAATTCACATCTACTTTTAGTTTTCAAGAGAAACGTAAGTTTCTATCTCAACCACAGCAAAATCTCAATGGGCAATACAATGCATATGCAAGTAGTTCTGAAAGTCAACACATAGATCAAGTCAAATTAGTCATCACTTTTCGTAGTGGTAAGGTTATTCAAAAACCAATTCTTGAACCTTATGAGAAAGATGATGAGCCAATTTTTGAGGGTAAGGAACAGGTTGAATCTAAACATTATAAAGAAAAGATTGATTCCCCACCAGCACTTCCTTTTTCTCATACCATGACCAATTAGGAAGAAATCAAGGATAAAAATGGCACCAAAAATATTGATAAGAATCTTTTATAGAAAGTAACAATAGATTCGACACCTGACATCACACTAATCGATGATTACTTTCCTTAGTAATCTTTACTTTCTTTTAATTTAATGCCTTGGTTTGCTAAAAATATCAATTTTTTAGATTTAGGATTTTTGCCAGCTTATTTGGATAACCAAGATAAAAGAAAAGTTTTGAGTGATGTGTAAAATTTTTGTTGGGATGACCCTTACTTATTCAATTATTTTCTTGATCAAATATTTCCAAGATGCATTCCTAATGATGAGGTAAGTAATATCATTAAATTTTATCACTCTAAGACACATGGGGATCATTTCTCTTAAAAAACGACTGTAGAAATCTTACAAAGTGGATTTTACTGGCCCATCATGTCAGGGCTTCACATGCATTCCGCAGAACTTGTGAAAGTTATCAAAAAATAGGATTTCTTTCAAAACACAGAGATTCTTTAGATAATCTTTTATAGACTCTTAAGTCTCATTATAGTCGAGATAAGCATTGTGCAATTCATGATTTTTAGCCCTATTTTCATAAAGAACACGATCAATTTAGTCTTGGGAATCTAACTAAAAAAGACCTTGTTTACTAGTTTTTAAGAAAACTAGATAGGAAATCTATCCCCGATCCATAGAGGACGTTTAAGCTGTTTTTGGATGTAAAACTAAGGGAAGATGTGAGCCACAATCATAACTACATGTACATACACATGTTTTTTTAAAAATAAATAAATAAATAAAGAGAGAGAGAATGTGTGTGAGAGACTCTAGTTGGCCTACATATAGGTTATATGATTACCTTTTTAATTTCTTATTTATAAAATCCTCTTTCTTCCTTTCGTTTCTACTCAACCCATATGTTCAACAAATATAGAAGTGTGTAGAAATGACAAGTTCCACAAGTCATCATATAAGAAATATTTGTGTTTTTAGTGGATCTAGTCTTGGGAAAAAAATGGAGTTTCTAGAATTAGCAAATCATCTTGGTTAGGTGCTAACTAAGAGAAAGATTCATTTAGTGTATAGGGGAGGCAGTCTTGGATTAATGGGAGGTGTGTTAATAGTTATATTTTTAAAAGGTAGTCAAGTTTTTGTGGGTCGACCTTGAAGCTTTAGTATAAAGGGATATCATTGGAAAAACAATTAGAGACAAATTACAAGTCTTTATAATGTCTGCTTGAATGAATGCAATGTTTAACCATATTGATGCCTTTATTGCCTTATCAGGTGATTTAGGCACATTGGAAGAGATCTTTTATATTTTCTATTGGGTATAACTGCACATTCACCATAAACCCACAGGTCTATTAAATTTTAATGGTTATTATGATAAATTGTTGTCTTTTCTTGATCATGCTTTGGAACAATAATTTCTAACATCTTTTGCATGACAAATCATAATCTCTATTGCTACTACTGAATAATTGATTGACCAACTATAATCTTTCATTCTTGTAATTGATCCCTCCATGAGTTGCATAAATTGATCATATAAGGAAAGCCGTAAAAAGCTTAGATTAGATTTGAGTCTTCATTTATGAATTTTTGTGTCTTTTGGTTTTGTTATTGTGTTTTGTTGTTTCTTATATTTGTTTAAGTGTGTTTCAGGTTTATCAGTGTTCATTATTTCAGGTGATGTCTTTTATACTCTATCTTTTTACCTTAGGACATTAAGGATAATGTCTCATTTTGGTTGAGGGGAAAGAGTAGTAGTTGATAAAAAAAAATTAACTATATTTTTCATTTCATAAAGCATGTGCAAAATTAATGTTACTAGGATGACAGAGTAAAGGAGCTTTTTTGTTAAAGTGACTTTTGAGACGCATTTTAGTAATCATTCTTAACAAGGTCTATTATAATACTTCTTAAAATGTTTAGGTTTACAAACTCTCGCATTATTATCACTTAATTCTGCTCATATACTCATTTAACATGTGTTCTTAAACCTTCATTTTCACACACATTTTAACATATAATTTGGGTTGCACATTGGATTATTACATTATTTATGTTCTTTTGTTAAAGTTAACAACTAAGGGAAAGGGATAGTATACAATTTGTAAAAAAAAAAACAAAAAAAAGAGAAAAAAATGATGAAATAAATATGTAGATAAGTTTGGTTTCGTAGCCTCCCTAGCCTAAGCAATTAAGCCCGAAGGGGTATTTTAACACCTAATACCCTATAGTCAACTAACTTGGGAGCTATTGACCAACACTTATTACATGGATTGAGAAGAAAAGCTTAAGGGAATTAAACATTGCACTATTTATATATCAGTATCTGCAACCCGAGTTACTAAGCTCACAGAGGTATCTCAACACCTAATGTCCTAAGACCAACTGGTTTGAGAGTCATTGGCTCAAAACTTGTTACATGGGTTAAAGATGCATTGTGTTTTAAGTTACATGTAAATATATTTTAAAAAAAAAATCTCAACTCAAAAAAGTTAACATTAAACATTAGAACAAGAATTTTGTTTTCTTCCAAGTAAAGACACATAACTATGTGTTGATATATTGAGCACAAAAAAAAGGTTTGTTAATATCTTGTTTAAGAGGTATTGAGCAAATATATAAATTTAATGAGAGTTTATTTATCTAGATAGATTAATAGAAGTTTAATGATGAATACCTTGCTTTGTGTAATTTACAAATTGTTTTTTCTATTTTAGCGCTTTGATTACTAGGGACTAGTAATAAGCTGATTAGGGGTGTGATTAGTACTTAAAAGTGTATTTTTATCAAGGTTTTATGTCATTATTTCGCACTTAAAGTATTAATAACTCCTTAACTAAAAAATGTTTTATAATAACATATCTAATAATATAAGATACCTTTAATTTGTGGTAAATATTTATTTTAAATGCAGGTTTATCATATAAATGAAAGGATTGATTGATGAATATAAGAACTGAAATTGAAAGGACAAAGAGATGTGTTGGTATGAAAGGCAGGTACTCTGAAGTGTATCCTGCATATGGCCTTTGATTGTTGTTTTGGTTGTTTGGCCGGTGATTTGTTTGATCAGTGTTAAAAGGTTTGGTAAAGTTCATGTTGGTGAATTAATGGGTAGACATTTATGGGTTTTGGTAATTTACTTTTTTGCCTTTGTATCCGCCTTCCAAGTTGTTAACATTACTTTCCCTTTTCCTTCTAATGAAACCTTTCTTCTCAAAAGGCTCTGCTATACACCCAACATTAATCCCTTGCTCTATTCTTTTTGCCATGCATACAACATCATAAAAATGCTAAGATGAGCTACCCATTAAATGCTTGTAGTAAGGTGCCTTGAAGGTATTAGTGAACAAAGTCACCATCTCCGTCTGTATTAGTGGGGGTTGCATTTGTGTTGCCTCATCCTTCATCTTTATGCATAAGCCCTTACTGACTCTTGATTTCTCTTTTCCATTTACATAAGGCTCATTCAATCTGAAGCAATTTTTGCATTGAACTTGTGCTGCTTAAGGAAATCCTCCACCAAATCCTTCCATTTCTTGATTTTAGCATTAACCAACCTCATGTACCAGCTTAGTGCAGACCCTACTAGACTGTCTTAGAAAAAATAGATTAGCAACTTATAGTCATGGATCACCTTAACCATTTTGTTATAATAGGATCAAAGGTGAGTGTTTGGGCATTCCAATCTAGTGTACTTTATAAACTCTAGTATCCTAAAATCTTTTAGTACTAACACGACTAAAAGATTAATGTCTTTTTCCAAGTGCAAGAGTGTCGAAGTTATAAATAACTCGGCAAGACTGGAGTCGAACCACAGGGAAGTTAATTGTATAAATTATAGATAACAATAATACAACAACAATAACAATAATAACGACAACAATAATAACAATAGTAGTAGTAGTAGTCGTAGTAGTAGTAGTAGTAAAGAAAAAGAAGAAGAAGAAGAAGAAAAAGATGAGAACTTTGAGATGAAATATTAATGTAAGGATTAAACAATGATAATAACAAATGTTAAGGTCAGAGGTTCCACTAATGGTATGTTAAGCAAGTATAGTATAAACTCTTATCATTCAATTGAAAACCACACACAAAGAAGGTTTCAATCATATTATAGATTGTTAACATGATTACATTAGTCATCTTATTCGATTAATGCTAATACTTGTAAATCTCATCAAGCATTCATGATTATAACTTATATTAACAATAAATCAAGTTCCTTTCATTTCTTAGGTGTCGATTATACCATCAAATATGGACGATGAAAGCACCAAGCATTTGTCGTACCAAGTGTTATACAACATAAATCAAGATTAGTCATTTAACAAGTAAAGTATTAAAGAGTGAACAAGATAACAAATACAAAACACATTAGTATCAAACATTGAAATCCATATTAAGTGTACACTATACTTATTCTTACACCATTAGTGTAACCTTTCAACTTGACATAATAAACTTAGCTAAACATAATAAAAGAAAGAAAAATAAATAAACAAAATAAGAACATAAATAAGATACAAGTTAACTAAGTAAAGGAAAGGAAATGAAAGGCATAAGCTTGATATTAATGAAAGCAAAACATAAACATTACAAAAAATACAAAGAGAGAAAGCAAGAGCATGATCTTGATCTGGAAACCAAGATACCTAAATGCATGGCAAATGCCTCCTTTTATAGGCCATAATTGGGAACTATTGATTTGATGACTAATTGATGAGTGGGTGACCAATTATTGACTTGGTGACAATCCTTATCTTCTTTTGTCTATGCAAAATGTCATTGATAACATTCAAATTAGAGTCACTTGAACATAAAATTTGAAGGAAGTTGTCTCACCTTTCTTGTATAAAAAATTTAGGTCATTTGGACTTCTAGAACTCTAGATATGGGCTAAACACTGAATAATGCTCGGGTTGGAAGACAGATTCGGACTTCTTTATTTTTGCTATAATTTGGACTTGAAAAAGGCCTTTTTAAGTCTTAGGCTCCATATCAAAGTTGTAGGCCTATGTCTTAGCTTTCCATCCATATAAAATAGACCTAAATCTGAGATCTACAACTCCAAATACAACCCAACTACCACATAGTGTTCCAGTTTGGATTGCACTAACATATTTTTTCTAAGTTTGGCTCTCTCTTCATTCTCCATTCTTGATCTTAGCCTAGTGTAGTGGAACTTGGATGAGGGACCTATATTTCACAATGTGGAATGCATGGAAAAATGTAAATGAATGTATGAAAAAAAACAATGCATGATGCATGTGTAATGTGAGCTTGTTTTTCAAAAAACGATTTATGGCCAATATTTTGCTTGTGTAATGAGTATGGACTCCTTTGTTACATTCCTTATCAAGGGTAGTTTTGCTCAAGTTGTTGCTTTGATAAACTTAACCATACTCTATAAGAGATATTTTACAAAAGATGGGTCAAGGCCCCTTTTCATTAATAATATTGGTTAATACATCTCTTGAAAAAAGGATACAAAAAAAGAAGAAAAATACATTAATCTTCCTCTTTATCCATATTTCTAGCCACTGGTAGAAAAGCAAGGCCTCAATTCTCAATTTTTTTTAAGAAGGCATCAATCTTAGCCAAGCTTTGTCGATAACGCCCCCCACCCTTCAAGCATTGGTTCTAATAATATGTGCATGAATGGCAGCTTCATCCATTTGCTCATCTACTTTGGCTATCTTCTTCATAAGCAACATGTTCTGATTTAAGGTATTGTTGTTAGTGTCGATCTATTCTTTATGTTTTTCTGAAGCCTCCAACTTTTTAATCAACTATTTTACCTTTTCTCACTCTTTGTCAAACTTTACCTTTAACATCCTAATTTATTTTTCTTAGTTGCTAAATTTGCCTTAACAACCTCCTTTTCCTTCCCCTTTCTTTCAAACTCTTACAATTCGGCTAATCGACTTTCTATCATCACACATTTCTTGTTTAACTCAACATAATTCTTAATTTGGTCCAATAACTCTACTTGAACATACAAGAATTTGTCCTGATTGTATTCAACATTCTCTTGATAGTCATTGAAGTTGGCTTTTACTGCTTTTAATTCAAAGCTGCTTTGCTTCCAATCCAAAATCAGTCTTCCCCTTTCTTTCTTAGACACTTCTATTACAGCCTTTTCTTTACTTAGTTGCAGCTCCAACATCATTATTTTTGCATCTCTAAATTTGAGCTGTTCATATAGAAATACTCTGCCTTTTTCTACTTCTATCATCATCATTTCTAATGTTGCTTTATTTCCCTTACTCTTTCTTAATTCTATTTGGAGCCTTTCTAATTGCTTCATAAGGTCCTCCTCATTACTGACCTTTTTTTCTCTTCAATGACCCTTTTATAATTCGTGGAGGCCTGTCATCAGAACATGACATTCTAAGAGCGACAATCGGGGTCAAATTCCTTCACTTTTCATATGTTTCACTTAAACCAAGGTCTCTCAACCTTTCAAACTCCTTTTGAATTAGAGTCAAATGGCTCTAAACTTATTTGATAGTTTCACGATCTTCTCATGCAGATTGATCCTTGAAAAACCTAGAAAATTCAATAAGTCTCCCAATTCTTGGGATGTGTTGTATGTTGCCTAATTGTCTTATCACTAGGGCTAGAGCATAGTTAACATAACCTATGATCCCAACTAAAGATACCCAGGGGCTTTCCAACTAAAGTTGTTATTAGGTAACTATTGTAGTTTTTTCATCCAACCTTGATCACCCAAGCTTCCTCATTCTTCTTCTTCTACTAACTTCAAGGGTCTTTTCATTAAACCACCAAAATTTATTAAAGATTAGCTTCTTGGTTTCAATATGGCTTACCATCCAGATGTATAATAATTGGGTACTCTCTTTCGGTCTCCCTTACTTTCTCTTTCAAAAAAATCCTTCTAACTTCCTATTTTCTCTTTTCTCTCTATTTTGTTACACTCCCTCTATATTTATAGGCAAAGGGAGAGCAGGCCACTATGCACTATTCTGTCATGGTGCAGGGCATGGTGGCATAGGGGTGGCTACTACACAACCGCCACTACTTCTACAAGGCATGACTCTTTTGTCATGAGGGCATGGTGGTGTCAGTAAAGGGACAAGTTGGGTCGTTGTTGGTTTTTTGGGTTTTGGAAGAGAGAGAGAGAATAAACAAAACTAGGGGGGAAATGCTTCTTCTTCCCCTACTCTCTACATGTCTAGGGGAAGAAGAAAGCTTATGGTGCTATTCAAAATGACATTGTTTGCCTTTCTTTTTTAGTGAAATGCATGAAAACGATGCCATTTTGACCACAACACGTCATTTTATTTAAACAAAATCTGACAATTTCAGATCAACCCTTTAATTTGTGCACTTTTTCATTATGGTCCTTGATTTTTTATTTCTTCGATCAAGTCCCTAATTAAGTCCCTGATTTTACCAAATCAACTCTAAAAAATTATAAGTTGACCCCAAGACTTTAATTTCTTCCAATTAAAATTCAAATAGATTTAAAAATCAATTTTTCTTGCAATCAAACCTTATGAATTCAATTAAATCTTTAATAAAATTTAATTGAGTCTATAAACATTTGATTTTGTACTTTCCTTCCTCAAATAAAATATTTAGTTGTCAAATAGGCTCTCATTGGTCAATAATATACTGTAAAATTCCCATCTTTATATTTTTGAATTCCTCAACCAATTTTGACCATGGGCTAGGTGCTCTAGCATCCTCATTGTACTGCTATTATTTTTTTATTTTCCATTACTTTTTTATTATTGTTTTCTTCTTTTTTTTTATGTAGGGAACCCAAAAATGGACATTTACCATATCTTTCATTTATGTGATAGACCTACATTTAAAATAAATATTTACCATAAATTAAACGTATCTTATATGATTAGATATGGTATTATAAAACATGCTTTAGTAAAGGAGTTATTGATACTTCAAGTGAAAATGATGATATAAAACCTTGATAAAAAAATACTTTTAAAGACTAATCACACACATAAGTGCAAGAAACAAGAAGTTTTATTAATCTGAATTGTTTAACCTTACAAGTTTGGTTATGCCTCTATGTATACTGACTTTAGATTTAAAGAAACCTTAATGGACCCCCTTAGGTGGATTTATATGAAACCCACTTACAATTGACCTAAATAAGTAATAATAACTTAAAGACTAAGAAGAAAATAATAAAAATCCAAAAATTATCATCCTAAATATGCTAGAATCAGATTTATCACCATTAAAAATTCCAAATAGACTAGGAAATCTAATTTGAATGTAGAATTTATTTTGAAGTCTTTTTTCCTTTTATAGTTGTGATGAATAAGGAATCATGGTAAGAAAAGGATTTTAACATAATTATGAATCCATGCCACACTTGAAAACTATGTTTTAGCCTATTAAAATCTTTGTATAAGTAGTAGATTTCCAAAATAAGCTGCCAAATCCTTTTCGAAAAAGAATCCTAGCAAAATAGAAAGTTCACAAGTCAAAAGGAAGTAAATAACAAAATTCATACAACCTCTATTGACCCATATTGAGATGCCTTTCCAAACTTTGATTGAATTGAAATATTAACCTAATATAGGACAACATGTTAGAAGACTCCACGTAAAATTTTAGCCCGATCCAATGGTTGGATACAGAATAATGACTATTTTTATAAAACTATATAGTTGCACATTTTACATCAAAATCTGAATTTGACCTTTCCTAGATCGTATCGTTTGCTCTCTCTTTAAGATGATTCATCCTCAAATCACCAACAAGTTGAATGGATAATTTTTTAGCCTCTTTTTAAAGCCTTTAGAGTTCTTTTATTACCAACAATCATTGCCAACAACTTTGGATGAATGTTATAGCCATTCTATTTTGTATATCTTCATTGTAGTCATTTTTCTCCTCTTTTTCTAAAGCATGCCAAGCATTAATTACTGCCATTAATACATCAAGTTCTTGCTTTATCTCCCTTATAATATGGGATAGACTATTAGATTCATTTTTTAGAACACTAATCTCTCTTTCTATCTTCCTTTGATACCATGATTAGTACTCAAAAGTGCATTTTTATCATGGTTTTATATCATTATTTTGCACTTGAAGTATCAATAACTCCTTAACTAAAGTATGTTTTATAATAATGTATCTAATAATATAAGATACCTTTAATTTGTGGTGAATGTTTATTTTAAATGCAAGCCTATCACATAAATGAAAGGATTGATTGATGACTTTAAGAACTTCAATTGCAAAGGCAAAGAGATGATCAAACTTAGAAAAGAGATGTCAGTGCAATCCAAACCGGAACACTGTTCGGTAATTGGGTCATATCTGGAGCTATAGATCTCCGATTTAGGTCTACTTTATATGGATGGAAAGGTAAGACATAGGCCTACAATGTTCATATGGAGCCCAAGATCTAAAAAGGCTATTTTCAAGTCCAAATTGTTGCAACAACAAAGAAGCCCAAATCTGTCCTCCAGCCTGAGCACTGTTCAATATTTTGGCCATATCTGAAGTTCTAGAAGTTGAAATGAGTTGAATTTTGTACATAAGAAAGCTGAGATAATTTTCTAGAACTTTCATGTTTCAAGTGGCTCTAATTTTGATGTCATCAATGACGTTTTGGGCAGATAAGAGAAGATAAGGAATGTCATCAAGTCAAGGGTTGGCTACCTACTCATCAATTAGTCATCAAATCAATAGTTCCCAGTTTTGGCCTATAAAAGGAGGCATTTGCCATGCATTTAGGCATCTTGATTTCCAGATCAAGATCATGCTTTTGTTTTCTCTCTTTGTATTTTTTACAATGTTTATGCTTTGCTTTTATTAATATCAAGTTTATGCCTTTCATTTCCTTTCCTTTACTTAGTTAACTTTTATCTTATTTATGTTTTTATATTGTTTATCTATTTTTCTTTCTTTCATTATGTCTAGCTAAGTTAATTATGTCATGGTGAAAATGTTATACTAATGGTGTAAGAATAAGTATGGTATAAACTTAATATGAACTTTAATGTTTGATACTTACATGTTTTATATTTGTTATCTTG
>SRLM01002204.1:0-27525 GCA_015708895.1 Populus ilicifolia | reverse complement strand
TGTTTATGCTTTGTTTTCATTAATATCAAGTTTATGCCTTTCATTTCCTTTCCTTTCCTTTGTTAACTCTTATCTTATTTATGTTCCTATTTTGTTTATCCATTTTTCTTTCTTCCATTATGTCTAGCTAAGTTAATTATGTCAAGGTGAAAAGGTTGCTAATGGTGTAAGAATAAGTATGGTATAAACTAAATATGGACTTTAATGTTTAATACTAACATGTTTTATATTTGTTATCTTGTTCACTCTTTAATACTTTGCTTGTTAAATGACTAATCTTGATTTATGTTGTATAACAATTGGTACAACAAATGCTTGGCACTTTCATAGCACATACTGTATGGTATAACCGACACCTGAGCTATGAAAGGAACTTGATTTGTTGTTAACATAAGTTATAATCATGAATGCTTGACGAAATTTACAAGTATTAGCATTAATTTAATAAGATGACTAATGTAATCATGTTAACAATTTATAATCTGATTGGAACCTCCTTTATGTGTGGTTTCCAATTGAACAATAAGAGTTTATACTATACTTGTTTGACATACCATTAGTGGAACCTCTAACCTTGACATTTGTTATTATCATTGTTAATCCTTACTTTAATATCCCATCATCATCATCTTCTTCTTCTTCTCTTTCTTTATTATTACTACTACTACTACTACTACTACTACTACTACTACTACTACTACTACTATCATTATTATTATTGTTGTTGTTATTGTTGTTATTATTATTGTTGTTGTATTGTTGTTATTTATAATTTGTACAATATCCTCCCTGTGGTTCGACCCCGGTCTTGCCGGGTTATTTATTGCTTCGACACTCCTGCACTTGGGAGAAGACATTAATCTTTTTGTCGTGTCAAGGTTTTGGCGCCGTTGCTGGGGAGGTAAGTTTTGTATAAATTATAATTTTTAGTTTATTTTGTCTTTTCACTTTTTCTTGTATATAACTTTGTTTCTTTTTTTCTTCTTGTTTCTTCTTCTTTTGTTTTTCTTTTCTATTTATTCTATTCCTACACATGCATGAGAATGTGGTCACGTACATCAAGTGGTAGACTTTGTAGGGTATCCTCATCACTCAAAAAACAGGAGAGATATTTTACCAATGTTGGGATAGGTATCGAGACTTACTTAGTACTTGTCCTCATCATGGTTTTGAAACATGGAGATTAGTTTCACATTTTTACGAAGGGTTAACACCTAAAGATAGACAAATGGTTGAATTGATGTGCAATGGAACTTTTGAAGACAAAGACCCTAAAGAAGCAATGGAGTACTTGACTTGTTAGCTGAAAATGCTCAAAATTAGTACACCGCGGGTACTTATGAGGCACCGAGTAAAACTCAACCTCATACATCTAGTAAAGGTATGTACAACCTTAAAGAAGAACATGACCTTCAAGCCAAGTTTGCATCTTTAGCTAGAAAAGTCAAGGCACTAGAATTGAAAAGGAGTGGTCAATTAAAATCTATTAAAAACATTGCATGTCAAATATGTGAAACAAATGAACACTCAATCGATAACTGTCCAACCTTGCCTTCTTTTAAGGAATGTCTTCATGAACAAGCCCATACTTTAAACAGTTTTCAAAGGGCCAACCATAACCCATACTCACAAACATACAACCCTGGTTAGAGAAATCATCCAAATTTTAGTTGGAAGAGTGATGCACAAACTTCACAACCATCGTTTCAAGCACACCACAATTTTCAAAATTCTTATGGATATGCACCTCCTTATGCTCCACCTCCTACAAGAAATTTTGAGGAAACTTTGTATGCATTTATTAAAAAGCAAGAGACAATCAACACTCAACTTGCTCAAAGCATAACAGATTTTAAAGATACTCTTGCAAAATTCACATTTACTCTCAGTTTTCAAGAGAAAGATAAGTTTCCATCTCAACTACAGCAAAATCCCAAGGAGCAATACAATGCAAATGCAAGTAGTTATGGAAGTCAACACATGGATCAAGTCAAATCAGTCATCACTCTTCGCAGTGGTAAGGTTATTGAAAAACCCACTCTTGAACCTTGTGAGAAAGATGATGAGTCAACCTCTAAGGGTAAGGAAGGGGTTGAATATGAATATTGCAAGGAAAAGACTGATTCCTGCCAGCATTTCCATTTCCTCATGCCATGACCGATCAGGAAGAAATCAAGGATAAAAAAGGCACCAAAAATGTTGATGCAGATCTTTTATCAAAAGCGACAACAGATTCAACACCCAACATCACACCAATTGATGATTACTTTCCTAATGAATCTCTACTTTCTCTTAGTTCAATGCCTTGGTTTGCTAAAAATATCAATTTTCTTGTTTCAGGATTTTTGCCAGCTCACTAGAGTATCAAAGATAAAAGATAATTTTTGAGCGGTGTGAGAAAATTTTATTGGGATGACCTTTACTTATTCAATTATTGTCCTGATCAAATATTTCAAAGATGCATTCCCAACAATGAAGTAAGTGATGTTATTAAATTTTATCACTTTAAGGCACGTGGGGAACATTTCTTATAAAAAAAGGATTCTAGAAATCTTACAGAGTGGATTTTACGGGCCCACCGTATTCAAGGAGTCACATGCATTCCATAAAAACTGTGAAAATTATCAAAAGGTGGGATTTATTTCAAAACACAGAGAGTCTTTAGATAATATTCTATTGACTCTTAAGTCTCATCATAGTCGAGATAAGCATCATGTAATTCATGACTTATGAACCCATTTTCATAAAGAACATGTTTGTTATAGTTTTAGGAATCTGACTAAAAAAGACCTTGTTTGCCAGTTTTTAAGAAAACTGGATGGAAAGCCTATCCCCGACCCATAGAGGACGTTTAAGCCGTTCTTGGATGTAAAACCAAGGGAAGATGTGAACCATAATCACAACTACCTATACATACACATGCTCTTTGTGTCTTTTGATTTTATTATTGTGTTTTGTTGTTACTTATATTTGCTTTAGTGTGTTTCAGGTTTTTTAGTGTTTGTTATTTCAGGTGATATCTTCTATACTCTATCTTTCTACCTTTAAACATTGAGGACAGTGTCTTATTTTAGTTGGGGGGAGAGGGTAGTAGCTAAAAAAAAAAAAACTGTGTTTTCTATTTCATAAAGCATGTGTAAAATGGTTGTTATTAGGATGGCAGAGTAAGGAGCTCTTTTGTTAAAGTGACTCTTGAGACGCATCTTAGTAATCATTTGTAACAAGGTCTATCATAATACTTCTTGAAATATTCAGATTTACAAACTTTTGCATTATTATCACTTAAGTCTGCTCATATACTTAATTAACATGTATTCTTAAACCTTAATTTACACACACACACACACACACACTTCAAAATATAATTATGGGTTGCATATTGGATTATTACATTATTTATGTTTTCTTTGTTAAAGGTAACAACTAAGGAAAAGGGATAGTATATAAAAAAAAAGAAAGAAAGAAAAAGAAAAAAAATGATAGTAATAAAAATGTAGATAAGTTTGGTTTCGTAGCCTCCCTAACCTAAGCAATTAAGCCTGAAGGGGTGTTTTAACACCTAATACCCTAAAGTCAACTGACTTGAGAGCTACTGGCCCAACGCTTGTTACATGGGTTGAGGAGAAAAGTTTAAGGGAATCAAACATTGCACTATCTACATATTAGTATCTGCGACCCGAGTTACTAAGCTCGTAGGGGTGTCTTAACACCTAATGCCCTAAGACCAACTGGTCTGGGAGTTATTAGCTGAAAGCTCGTTACATGGGTTAAAGATGCATGGTGTTTTAAATTATATATAGATATATTAAAAAAAGAAAACAAAAATAATAATCCTAGCCCAAGGAAGTTAACCTTAAACATTAGAACACAAATTTTGTTTTGTTCCAAGAAAAGCCGTATAATTATGTGTTGATACAATGAGCACAAAAGAAAGGTTTTTGAATATCTTGTTAAGAGGTATTGAGCAGGTATATAAATATAACAAGAGTTTGTTTATCTCGATAGAGTAATGGAAGTTAAATGATGAATACCTTGCTTTGTGGAATTTGCAAATTGTCTTTCTATTTTAACGCTTTGATTACTAGGGACTAGTAATAAGCTAGTTGGAGGGTGTGATTAGTACTCAAAAGTGCATTTTTATGATGGTTTTATATCATCATTTTGCACTTAAAGTATCAATAACTCCTTAACTAAAGTACGTTTTATAATAATCTATCTAATAATATAAGATACCTTTAATTTGTGGTAAATATCCATTTTAAATGCAAGCCTATCACATAAATGAAAGGATTGATTGATGACTTTAAGAACTTCAATTGCAAAGGCAAAGAGATGATCAAACTTAGAAAAGAGATGTCGGTGCAATCCAAATCGGAACACTGTTTGGTAATTGGGTCATATCTGGAGCTATAGATCTCAGATTTAGGTCTACTTTATATGGATGGAAAGGTAAAACATAGACCTACAACTTTCATATAGAGCCCAAGATCAACATAACATTATAATAAATAAAATATGAAATAAGAAATAATATTAATGATTTGATAAAGTGTTATGTTGATGGTACTAGTTGCAAAATGGTTCTGTAGTGATAATATAATGATGACTTGGCAATAAAAAAAATATATTTAAGACTAATGAATCTATTTTATTTAGTTTTTATTTACTTTTTGTAAATGAGTGGGTTTGACTTGAGTGCTAGACCTAATACACTTGGATATGACAGTTAGCCAAGTCCAAAGCACTTGGACTTGATAGTATGCCAAGTTCAAGATGACATGGTTTTGGCACACATGTCAAACCTAATGCGTTTGGAGTTGACAGTGATTTAAGTCCAAGATGTTTGGCACACATATCAAACCCAATATGTTTGGACTTGACTATGAGCCAGGTTTAAGGCACTTAAACTTCGTAGTGTGCCAAGTCTAAAGTGGCATGAGTCTGTGATTAGTACTTAAAAGTGCATTTTTATCAAGGTTTATATCATCATTTTGCACATGAAGTATCAATAACTCATTAACTAAAACATTTTTAATAATAACATATCTAATAATATAAGATACCTTTAATTTGTGGTAAATGTTCATTTTAAATGCAAGCCTATCACATAAATAAAATGATTAATTGATGAGTTTAAGAATTGAAATTGAAAGCACAAAAAGATGGCTAAACCTAGAAAAGAGATGTTAGTGCAATCTAAACTGGAACACTATTCGGTAATTGAGTCATATCTGGTGCTGTACATTTCAGATTCAGGTCTACTTTATATAGATGGAAAGGTAAGACATAAGCCTACAACTTTCATAGGAGCTCAAGATTTAAAAATGTTATTTTCAAGTCCACATTGTAGCAACAAATAAGTCTAAATCTATCCTATAACTTAAGCATTGTTCAATATTTGGTCCATATCTAGAGTTCTAGAATCCAAATGACCTTCATTTTTTTTCTAGAAAGCTGAGACAATTTCTACAACTTTCATATTTCAAGTGGATCTAGTTCTGACATTATCAATGATATTTTGGGCAGAAAAGAGAAGATAAGAATTGTTACCAAGAGTTGGCCACCCACTCATCAATTAGTCATCAAATCAATAGTTTCCACTTTTTTCCTATAAAAGGAGGTATTTGCCATGCATTTAGGCATCTTGGTTTCCAAATCAAGATTATACTTTTGCTTTCTCTCTTTGTATCTTTGTAATGCTTCAATTTTATTTTCATTAATATCTTATTTATGCCTTTCATTTCCTTTCCTTTACTTAGTTAGCTTTTATTTTATTTATGTTCTCATTTTGCTTATTTATTTTTCTTTCTTTCATTATGTTTAGTTAAGTTTATTATGTCAAGGTGAAAAGGTTATGCTAATGGTGTAAGAATAAGTATAGTGTAAACTTAACATAGACTTTAATGTTTGATACTAATATGTTTTATATTTGTTATGTTGTTTACTCTTTAATACTTTGCTTGTTAAATGACTAATCTAGATTTATGTTGTATAACACTTAATACAACAAATGCTTAGCACTATTGTAGCCCATATTGTATAGTATAATCAACACCTGAGCTATAAAAGGAACTTGATTTGTTGTTAACATAAGTTATAATCATGAATGCCTGATGAAATTTACAAGTATTAGCATTAATCAAATAAGATCACTAATGTAATCATGTTAACAATTTATAATCTGATTGGAACGTCCTTTGTGTGTGGTTTCTAATTGAATAATAAGAGTTTATACTATACTTGTTTGACAGACCATTAGTACATCCTCTAACCTTGATATTTATTGTTATCATTACATTAATCTTCAATCTCAAAGTTCTCATAAACTTTTTCTTCTTTATTACTATTGTTGTTGTTGTTGTTGTTGTTGTCATTGTTATTATTATTATTATTATTATTATTCATTGTGTTATTGTTATCTATAATTTATACAATTAACCCCCCTGTGGTTCAACCTCGATCTTGCCGGGTTATTTATTATTTCGACATTCCTGCACTTGAGAGAAGATATTAATCTTTTAGTTATGTTAGTCTAACATGCATGCTAGACCCAATAAGCTTGGACTTGAGAGTTAGCCAAGTCCAATGTAGTGTGGATTTGATACACATGCCAAACCCAATATGCTTAGACTTGGCAGTACACCAAATCCAAGGTATAGTGGGTCAGATATGCATGCCACACCTAATATGCTTGGACTTAGTTGTTAGGCAAGTCTAAGGTGGCATAGGTATGACATACATGCGAGCCTAGTATGTTTAGACTTGGAAGTTAGCCAATCAAAGATACATGGACATGGCAGGGCACCAAGCCTAGGCTTAACAGGTATGCCAGACCCAATATGCTTGGATTTGGCAGTCAGCCAACTCCAAGATAATTACAATCCTCTCATGGCATGTCTAAGGGATTGACTAACCTCCATGGAGTCTAAACATTAGGGAAGAACTCAACATTTATAGGTTTAATTGCACTTGATGTCTTAAACTTTATTTTTCTCCATACCTTTTTAGGTGTATAAAAGTCCTTCATGGACCTACCATTTAAGATCAATTGATTAACTGATTATCCAATATGAGAACCTTATTCCCAAGTTAGTTATATTTTTAGAACATCATTAGTGACACTGTTTATGGGAAACTTATAAAAAAATCATCGATTTCTACTTAAAACGTGTTTTTAGCATTTCTGGGGCATCTGTGGCTCACAACAAATACACCCTAAGGCTAGGAAGCGAGATAAATCATATTGTTGCTATAGACACTCTTACCCTACATAAGCTTTAACAACTCACTAGTTAGATGCAACTTCTCATCTAAGCCATGTTGACAACTCGGTGGCAAAATCAAACATTGTCACCAAAACAAGTCTTAATACCAGGATCACTAACTATACAAGGATCTTGTAGACAATTATAGTACTTATAGAAGACTAAACAAAATGATGTTAATGATGGTTCCTTAAGGGATAAGTCATGCCATTGTCATACTTATGCACAAAGAAAACACTTTAAATACACTTCTCTTAGTTACTTTAGGATGGACGCTGATCATTGTAATTGTTGTTCTATGCCATGCCCTTTAGGCTCCTAAGAGCCCAATAGACAAAGAGCAGGGACATAGTATGCACGAAGGAATTAATATACCTAAGGGAATGTTTATATTTCCCATTAGTGAAGGTTTTCCCCCTTGTCCAAACATATATTGAAAACTCGACTCTCAAAGGATTAATATTCTATGAATATGAGTTTGAGCAACTATGATGACTTAGCCGACCCAATAGAGCATGTGTAAAATATATGCTATAACTTAGAGTTGATCACCTAACACAATGACTTAATGTGCAAGATATTCCCTTCAACCTTCAGAGAATCTATCCGTGTTTGGTATAACAATCTAAAACCAAATTTTATTGAAAGTTTCAGTTATGTGACATGACTAAAAGATTGATGTCTTCTCTCAAGTGCAGAAGTGTCGAAGTAATAAGTAACTCGGTAAGACCGGGGTTGAACCACATGGAGGTTATTTGTATAAATTATAAATAACAATAATACAACAACAATAACAATAACAATAACAATAACAATAACAATAACAATAACAATAACAATAACAATAACAATAACAATAACAATAACAATAATAGAAGAAGAAGTTGATAAAAACTTTGAGATGAAAGATTAATGTAATGATTAAACAATAACATCAACAAATGTCAAGGTTAGATAATTCACTAATGGTATGTCAAACAAGTATAGTATAAACTCTTATTACTCAATTGAAAACCACACACAAAGCAGGTTCTAATCAGATTATAAATTGTTAATATGATTACATTAGTTATCTTATTCGAATAATACTAATACTTATAAATGTTGTCAGACATTTATAATTATAACTTACATTAACAACAAATCAAGTTCCTTTCATAACTCAAGTGTCGGTTATAACATATAGTATAGGTTATGAAAGTGCTAAGTATATCATTGTACCAAGTGTTATACAAAAGAAATCTAGATTAGTCATTTAACAAGCAAAGTATCAAAGAGTAAACAAGATAACAAATACAAAATATGTTGGTATCAAACATTAAAAGTCCATGTTATGTTTACACTATACTTATTCTTAGACCATTAGTGTAACCTTTTGACCTTAACATAATAAACTTAACTACATATAATGAAAGAGAGAAAAACAAATAAACAAAATTAGAACATAAATAAGATAAAAGTTAACTAAGTAAAGGAAAAGAATTAAAAGGCATGAACAAGGTATTAATGAAAGCAAAACTTAAGCATTACAAAAGTACAAAGAGAGAAAACAAGAGCATGATCCTGATCTGGAGACCAAGATGCCTAAATGCATGGCAAATACCTCTTTTTATAGGCCAAAATTGGAAACTATTGATTTGATGACTAATTGATGAGGGGTTGACCAACTCTTGACTTGGTGAGAATCCTTATCTTCTCTTGTCTTTCCACCCATATAAAGTAGATCTAAATTCGAGATCTACAGCTCCAAATATGATCCAATTATTGAATAGTGTTCGGGTTTGGATTGCACTAGCATCTCTTTTCTAAGTTTGACCATCTCTTTGACGTTTTAATTTTAGTTCTTAAACTCATCAATCAATCCTTTCATTTATATGACAGGCCTGCATTTAAAATAGACATTTACCATAAATTAAAGTATCTTATATTATTAGATATGTTATTATAAAATATGGTTAAGGAGTTATTGATACTTCAAGTGCAAAATGATGATATAAAACCTTGATAAAAATGCACTTTTAAGTACTAATCACACCCCTCAACTAGCTTATTACTAGTCTTTAGTAATTAAAACATTAAAATAGAAAAAAAATATAAATTCCATGAAACAAAGTATTTGTCATTCAACTTTCATTAATATATCTGGATAAACAAACTCTCATTAAATTTACATATCTGCTCATTGTCTTTTAAACATGATATTAATAAACTTTTTTTTTATACTTAATATATCAACACATAGTTATAGGGCTTTATGTTGAAGAAAATAAAATTTTTGTTTTAACATTCAAGGTTAATTATTTTGGGTTGGTATTTTTTTTAAATATATATACATGTAACTTAAAACACGATGCATTTTTAACTTTAGGGTATTAGGCAGTTAAGCTTAGGGCATTAGGTGTTGAGACACCTCTACGAGTTTAGTAACTCGGGTTGCAGATACTGATACATAAATAGTGCAATGTTTGATTTCCTTAAGCTTTTCTCCTCAACTCATATGACAAGTGTTGGGTCAATAGCTCCCAAGTCAATTAACTTTAGGGTATTAGGTGTTAAAACACCTCTTCAGGCTTAATTGCTTTTTTACAATTTATATGCTATCTCTTTCCCTTGTTATCTTTAACAAAAGAATACAAATAATGTAATAATCCAGTATATAACCACAATCATGTGTTAAAGTGTATGTGGAAAAATTAAGATTTAAGAATACATGTTGAATGAGTATGTGAGTAGAATTAAGTGATAATAATGCAAGAGTTTGTAAATCTAAATATTTCAAGAAGTATTATGATAGACCTTGTTCTGAATATTGCAAATAACCATTAAAAAACATATACCAAGATGCATCTCAAAAGTCAATAAAATTCCTCCTTACTCTACCATCTTAGTAACAATAGTTTGCAAATGGTTTATGAAAGAGAAAACACAGTTATTTTTTTTTAATATCAACTTCTACCCTCCCCCAACCAAAACAAGATAGTGTCCTCAATGTTTTAAGGTAGAAAGATAGAGTATAGAAGACATTACCTGAAACAAAGACTATTGACAAACCTGAAACACACTTAAACAAATATAAGAAACAACAAAACACAAATATTCTACTATTGATAAAATCAAAAGACATAAGTTTTTACAAACTAAGACTCAAATCATAGTTGTGACTGTAGGTTCTATCTTCCCTTGGTTTTACGTCCAAAAACGGCTTAAACACCCTCTATGGGTCGGGGATAGACTCCTCCCTATCCAATTTTCTTAAAAACTAACAAATAGGATCTTTTTTAGTCAGATTCCCAAGACTAAGTTGATCATGTTCTTTATGAAAATGGAGCTATAAATCATCAATTATAGGATGCACATCTCCACTAGGATGTATCTTAAGAGTCAGTAGAAGATTATCTAAAGACTCTTTACTCAGGCTATCTTTAATGAATTGTATTTTATCTTCACGATTTACAGATACAATTCCTAAAGAGTGACATTATGCATTACAACTTCATCTAGCACATCGATGATAGACTTTTAATTGTTTTGCATGATATTTCTTTGCAAAAGTGCTTTTACCTGTCCTAGGCATGTATGAAATAAAAGAATTAGAAAACTTACCTCATAATCGAACCTTTGCTTCAATTAGCTAGCGAATCTCTTCAGGAATTTCATGGTTCATTAACAACCTCAATCTTACACACTTAGCTTGGTAAATTTTTATAATTGCATTTTGAGGCAAAACAGAAAAATAATTTTTCAATTTTTCAAGAGTGGTGTCCATTTTTTAACATGAGAAGTGGAAAAGAGATTTAAAGAATAAAGAAAAAATAAAGAATTGAACAAATATATACGTAAATTTTAATTATCGTGAAAAACTAAAAGAACCGACTTAAATCATAGAGTATCGTTATTTGCCATCTAAACGGGGTGAGAGAGACTAGCAAACCAAGAGTCATAAAAAGAAACATAAAAATAACATAAGAAAAATAAAATAATCAACCTTTATCTATATGATCATTCAAACCAATGGATTCATTTTCACTAGGAAAATTATCAAAGTAAACTTTATAACGATGTCCATGTACGTTAGAAACATTGTCATTCTTTGGATTCTCAATATTAAAGGCCCTATAAGGATACACATGTTTTTTTTAATAAAGGGACTGCTCCATCTTGATCTTAGCTTTTAAGGGAATAAATAAAGTTGAGAATTATAAAGCAAAACTTTTTTACCAGTATCAATTTTTTGATAATTTTCACAAGTTTTGTAGAATGCATGTGTACCCTTGAACATGGAGGGCCAATAAAATCCATTTTGAAAGATTATCACAGCTGTCTTTTTTGATGATAAATGACTCCTACATGCTTCAGAATGACCAAATTTAATGACACTACTTACCTTATTGTCAGGAATGCATATTTAAAATATTTGATCAGGACAATATTTGAATAAGTTAGGATCATCCCAATAAAATTTCTTTACTTTGTTCAAAAACATTCCTTTATCTTCAGTACTCCAATGAGGTGGCAAATCTCCTGAAGCGAAAAATTGTTATTTTTAGGAAACTAGGGCATTGAACTAAGAGAAAACAAAGATTCAATAAGAAAGTAATCATCGATTGGTGTGATGTTGGATGTTGAATCTATTGCTAATTTTGACAAATAATTTGCGATAATATTTTTGGTGCCTTTTTCATCCTTGATTTCTTCCTGTTTGAAAGTCTCAAGGATTTCACAATTGTGATTAACTTCCTTTTGTTTGGTTATGGCATGAGGAAATGAAAGTATTGGTGGGGCATTAGTCTTTTCCTTGCAATATTCAGATTCAACCCTTTCCTTACCCTTAGAGATTGACTCATCATCTTTCTCACAAGGTTCAAGAGTGGGTTTTTCAATAACCTTACCACTGCAAACAGTGATAACTGATTTGACTTGATCCGTGTGTTGACCTCCAAAAATACTTGTATTTGTACCCTTAGGATTTTATTGTGGTTTAGATGGAAATTTAACTTTCTTTTGAAAACTGAGAGCAGGTGTGAATTTTACAAGAGTATCTTTAAAATTTGTTATGCTTTAAGCAAGTTAAGTGTTGGCTATCTTGTTTTTTTAACAAATGCATATATAGTTTTTTCAAAATTTCTTGTAGGAGGTGGAGCATAAGGAGGTGCATACCCATGAGAATTTTGAAAATTATGGTGTGCTTTAAACTGTGATTGTGAAGTTTGTGCACTATCACTCTTCTAATTAAAATTTGGGTGATTTCTTCAACTAGGATTGTATGTTTATGAGTATGGATTCTAATTAGGCCTTTGTAAATTGTTTAAAGCATGAGCTTGTTTATAGAGACATTCCTTAAAAAAAGGCAAGGTTGGACAATCATTGGTTTAGTGTTTATTTGTTTCACAGATTTGACATGCAATGTCTTGAATAGATTTTAATTGGCCATTCTTTTTCAATTCTAGTGCCTTGACTTTTGTAGCTAAAGATACAAACTTGACTTAAAGGTCATGATCTTTCCTAAGATTCTACATACCTTCATTAGATGTATAAGGTTGGATTTTACTTAAAGTCTCATACATGCCTATAGTGTACTAATTTTGAGCATTTTCAGCTAGCAAGTCTAGGTACTCCATTGCTTTATCAGGGTCTTTATCTTCAAAAGTTTCATTGCATATTAATTCAACCATTTACCAATCTCTAGGTGTTAACCCTTCATAAAAATGTAAAATCGATCTCCATGTCTCAAAACCATGATGACGACAAGTATTAAGCAAGTGTTGATATCACATTGGTAAAATGTTTCTCTTGATTTTTAGTGAAAATGGTGATTTGTCTTTTGAAAGAGTTTGTTCTATGAGAAGGGAAAAACTTCTTTAAAAACTGTTGTTGCATTTCATCCCAAACATTAATAGATCTAGGTCTTAAATTTTATAGCCATGTTTTAGCTTTATCTTTTAATGAAAAAGGAAAAAGTTTTAATCTGATGGTGTTTATGCTACAATTTCAGTCATTATACGTGTTGCATACCTCCTCAAATCCCCTTAAATGCAAGTATGAGTTTTCCAAATCTAAGCCATGAAAAGAAGGTAAAAGTTGAATAATGTCTAGCTTAAAATTAAAATGAGATACATTAGGAGGGAAAACTATACAGATGGTGCACTTGTTCTTGTGAGATTCATGTGGTCTTTAAGTGTTCTAACATGGTTATTTTTATTATGAAGTGATTGATTATCTTCTTCAGCTATATTTTATGAAAATGATGAAAATACCCTATAAAGTCTACCACTTAATGTACGTGACCACACTCTCATGCACATATAGGAATATAATAAAAAAAAGAAAACAAAAGAAGGAGGAACAAAATAAAAGAAACAAAGAGTTATATAGAAGAAAAGTAAAAAGAAAAAATAAAACAAATAATATAATCTATTAAAAAATTTACCTCCCCGACAACAACATCAAAAACTTGACACGACCAAAAGATAGAAATCTTCTCCTAAGTGCAGGAGTGTTGAAGTAATAAATAATTCAGCAAGACTAGAGTCGAACCACATGGAAGTTAATTGTATAAATTATAGATAACAACAACAACAACAACAACAACAAGAATAAAAGAAGAAGAAGAAGAATAAGTTCATAAGAACTTTGAGATGGAAGATTATATGATGATTAAACAATGATAACAACAAATGTCAAGGTTAGAGGATCCACTAATAGTATGTCAAACAAGTATAATATAAACTCTTATTATTCAATTGGAAACCACACACAAAGGAGGTTCCAATCAGATTATAAATTGTTAACATGATTACATTAGCTATCTTATTCGAATAATGCTAATACTTGTAAATGTTGTGAGACATTCATGATTATAACTTATGTTACCAATGACACGACAAAGAGATTGATGTCTTCTCCCAAGTGCAGGAGTGTCGAAGTAATAAATAACCCGGCAAGACCGGGGTCGAACCACAGGGAGGTTATTGTACAAATTATAAATAACAACAATTCCACAACAACAATAATAACAATAACAACAACAATAATAATAATAGTACTAGTAGTGGTAGTAGTAGTAGTAATAATAACAACAATAATAAAGAGAAAGAAGAAGATGAGAACTTTGAGATGAAATATTAAAGCAAGGATTAAACAATGATAATAACAAATGTCAAGGTTAGA
This sequence comes from Populus ilicifolia, assembly GCA_015708895.1. Classification (NCBI taxonomy): domain Eukaryota; kingdom Viridiplantae; phylum Streptophyta; class Magnoliopsida; order Malpighiales; family Salicaceae; genus Populus; species Populus ilicifolia. The sequence goes on along the minus strand of SRLM01002204.1, from coordinate 13,093 downwards.
GGTTCCACTAATGGTATTTCAAACAAGTATAGTATAAACTCTTATTATTCAATTGGAAACCACACACAAAGGAGGTTCCAATCATATTATAAATTGTTAACATGATTACATTAGTCATCTTATTCAATTAATGCTAATACTTGTAAATTTCGTCAAGCATTCATGATTATAACTTATGTTAACAACAAATCAAGTTCCTTTCATAGCTCAGGTGTCGGTTATACCATACAGTATGGGCTATGAAAGTGCCAAGCATTTGTTGTACCAATTGTTATACAACATAAATCAAGATTAATCATTTAACAAGCAAAGTATTAAAGAGTGAACAAGATAACAAATATAAAACATGTTAGTATTAAACATTAAAGTCCATATTAAGTTTATACCATACTTATTCTTACACCATTAGTGTAACCTTTTCACCTTGACATAATTAACTTAGCTAGACATAATGAAAGAAAGAAAAATAGATAAACAAAATAAGAACATAAAAGTTAACTAAAGAAAGGAAAGGAAATGAAAGGCATAAACTTGATATTAATGAAAACAAAGCATAAAGAATACAAAGAGAGAAAACAAGAGCATGATCTTGATCTGGACACCAAGATGCCTAAATGCATGGCAAATGCCTCCTTTTATAGGCCAAAATTGGGAACTATTGATTTGATGACTAATTGATGAGTAGATGGCCAACCCTTGACTTGGTGACAATCCTTATCTTCTCTTGTCTGCCCAAAACGTCATTGATGACGTCAAAATTAGAGCCACTTGAAAACATGAAAGTTCTAGGCAATTGTCTCAGCTTTCTTGTGTAAAACATTCAGCTCATTTCGACTTCTAGAACTCCAGATATGGCCAAAATACTGAACAGTGCTCGGGCTGGAGGACAGATTCGGGCTTCTTTGTTGTTGCAATAATTTGGACTTGAAAATGGCCTTTTTAGATCTTGGGCTCCATATGAAAGTTGTAGGCCTATGTCTTACCTTTCCATCCATATAAAGTAGACCTAAATCTGAGATCTATAGCTCCAGATATGACCCAATTACCGAACAGTGTTCCGGTTTGGATTGCACCGACATCTCTTTTCTAAGTTTGATCATCTCTTTGCCTTTGTAATTGAAGTTCTTAAAGTCATCAATCAATCCTTTCATTTATGTGATAGGCCTGCATTTAAAATGGACATTTACCACAAATTAAAGGTATCTTATATTATTAGATAGATTATTATAAAACGTACTTTAGTTAAGGAGTTATTGATACTTTAAGTGCAAAACGATGATATAAAACCATGATAAAAATGCACTTTTGAGTACTAATCAACCAATAAATCAAGTTCCTTTCATAGCTCAAGTGTCAGTTATACCATATAGTATAGGTTATAAAAGTGCTAAGTATATTGTTGTACCAAGTGTTATACAAAAGAAATCTAGATTAGTCATTTAACAAGCAAAGTATTAAAGAGTGAACAAGATAACAAATATAAAACATGTTAGTATCAAACATTAAAGTCCATGTTAAGTTTACATTATACTTATTCTTACACCATTAGTGTAACCTTTTGACTTTGACATAACAAACTTAACTACGCATAATGAAAGAAAGAAAAATAAATAAACAAAATAAGAACAAATATAAGATAAAAGTTAACTAAGTAAAGGAAAGGAAATGAAAGGCATGAATAGGATATTAATAAAAGCAAAACTTAAGCATTACAAAAATACAAAGAGAGAAAACAAAGCATGATTTTGATTTGGGGACTAAGATGCCTAAATGCATGGTAAATGCCTCCTTTTATAGACTAAAATTGGGAACTATTGATTTGATGACAAACTGATGACTAGGTACCCAACTTTTGACTTGATGATAGTCTTTATCTTCTCTTATCTTTCCATCCATATAAAGTATACCTAAATCTGAGATCTACAGCTCTAGATATGACCCAATTATTGAATAGTGTTCCGGTTTGGACTGCACCAGCATCTCTTTTCTAAGTTCGACCATCTCTTTATCCTTTCAAGAAGTTCTTAAACTTATCAATCAATCCTTTCATTTATATGACAGACCTGCATTTAAAATGAACATTTACCATAAATTAAAGTATCTTATATTATTATATATGTTATTATAAAACATGGTTAATGAGTTATTGATACTTCAAGTGCAAAATGATGATATAAAACCTTAATAAAAATATATTTCTAAGTAGTCATTATGCACACTTTAGCACTAGTATACCTGCCAAGAAAACTTCCACAAAGCCTTTTAATGTAGCCCAACAAAAGGTTGAGTTTATGAGAGCATGTTTGAGGAGATTTAGTGCTGAAATTCTGAAGTTTGAAGACTTGATGGAACCAATAGCTTTTAAAGCCTTAATAAGAAGAGTAAAAATACATGTCATCTTGAGAAAACTTTATGTTTTACCATATAGAAGTTGCCTACAATAAAGGAATTCATGAAAAATCATATCTGAGTTGAAGAGGCTAGTTTACTTTGACATGAACCTTTTTGTTTTTACAAGAACAACTAACACTAGTGATTTTCCAAGTGAGACAACTTAGATACCTACATGCAATGCCTTTCCTATTGATGTAATCATATTATTCGATAGTTTCACCCATATTTACCTAATGTTTTGTCCATGTTTTATATATAAAATGCCTTGATATTCTTTGTTTTATGTTTTGAAGGCGTTTTTGGATGAAAAATGCAAAAAGTAGTAAATTGGAGATAAATGGTTGATTTGATGTTCAGTCGATGTTTTGTGTAGAACGTGCGTTCTAGAGATCGAATTGAAGTGATTCTAGTGGCACTAAAAAGCTAACATCCATACCTTTCTAGAAATGTAATGCAAGAAAAATAAAAAAAGGAAGATCATGGAAATCACATCCTTCAAAATCAAATCTCACATTTTGCCACTATTGACCTTTTTCTATTCAAAATTCAATATCTGGAGATATAGAAGTCCAATTTATGCAACTCAATTTTTTTGGATTCCTGACTCAAAGTTTGGTAAATGCTCCAAATTTCAGCCAAAAATAATGTTAGATGAGGGAGATATGATTTTTGAAAGATGACAACAGAATTCTGCCAGCAATCAGGTTTCGTGAAGAAATGAGTCCAAATTATGTTTTGAAGCTTCTAAACCGTCATCAAAATTTTTATATCAGCAATTTAGCTCCTCTAAGTTAAAGTTTGAAGATTTCATGCAAGGATATTTCTCTTTTTTAGGGAAAATAGTTATTGAAGTACTTAAATGTCAATTGTCAACTTAAGGGAGAACTACTTTGTAAATTGGGAACTAGGGTTTCTTAGCATATAAAAAGAAAGAGAGAGAGGAGAGAAGGGGGGCAGCAGCCAGAAGTTAAGAAACACAAATTCTCTCCTCTACAAACCCAAAAAAAAATCATGCTCTCTTCATTCTTTAAGAGTAGTTGTTCAATAGTTATACAAGGCTAAGCTCTTTTCTTGGTTGCAAGGACACAATAAACCTTTGGATTTCAAGAACCGTGAGATTTATTCTTCCTTTTATTTTCAGTTTATAGTATGAATGAGTATTATTGTTTTCCTATGCATATTTTCTATGATTGTTGTTGATAATTGCTAGAGCGGAACTCTAAGTTATTATTGTGAACAATTTATTGCTAAGTTTGATATCAAAACTGGAGTTGTGATGTATTAACTTGTGAAGCAACTAAGCTTGATAATTGTGGCAGAACTACATTATTAAACTTAGGGAGAACACTCAAATATCTAGTTCTTAAGGCTGCCATTGAACTAAATCATTAATGCGGACATTGTGATTGTTTGTTTGTTAGGGTTAGTTATACAGGGGATCCGTTAATTAACCAATATTAAGAAAAGATAAAAATTCAGAATATAAATTGTAGTTTTGTTTCAAGGATCGGTTCTAATTTTTGTTGGTGGATGTGTACTTGCAACCAAGGTTTGTTTTCTTGATAAATTTTGATTTCAATTGATTTTGTTTGCTAGTTTAATTTCTTCCATAGTTTAGATCATCACAAATTAAAACCCCCCAATTGCATAACGTATAACATAAAAATCTGAACTAAATCTTCCATGTGGGATCGACCCCTTGCTTGCTCTATACTATTTTATGTGTTGTGTTTTAAGCTAGGGTAATTAATTTGTGCGACCACGACATCGCAACACCTATACCTGTTACTCAGCTCCCCTTACTATGTATAATCCTAAATAAGAATGTAAATTTTTTAAATATGAATGACTTAATTCAAAATGAGTTTTTTATTTTCTCTAGGTGGTTCATTAGGATGATAAACCCACTAATTTTCAAGAGATGAACAGTCTCCCTTATGCTTTATGCACCACTCTCCAAGGGATGAATGTGATCTCATCAGTTCCATATGCACCAATCTCCATAGGATAAAAATAGTCTCCCCAATGCTATATGCATCACTTGTTAAAAGAGAAGTAATCTCCTTAAGGGTAATAGTCCCAATAAGGTGTTATATAAGGAAATTGATTAGTATTTAAAAGTATATTTTATCAAGGTTTTATATCATTATTTTACACTTGAAGTATCAATAACTTCTTAGAGCATTTTTTATAATAACATATCTAACAATATAAGATGTCTTGGGGGTGCGTGAGCGATGACATATCTAACAATATAAGATGTCTTGGCGATGAAAAAGGCTTTTGTTTTGCCTCCTATGTGAGGTGTTGTGTGTCAGGAAGGGTTTTTTGATTTAATCATAAAATTATGATGAAGGTTCATGAGTTGCCACCTAGTATTATGGTCACTAAGAATCTATGGTTTCGAGAGTCTGAATAAGGTAATTGGTTGTGCAAGAGAAAGACGCCTCGCCCCTAGTGCACCACCCTATTTAAGGGTTTTATGTTTGATTGCTTTTCTAGGTCGAGTTTTTATTCATTGGTCTTTTCTAAGGTTCAAGGCATATTTCTCTTCATGAGAGTCTCTACCTTATCGGGTTAAAACCTAACCATCCCAAAGTCGAAAGTTTAGCAATGTATTTTTATACTTTGTATCTTTAATACTTGAGAGTATACTTTATCGTATAATTTTACACCTCACAGATATTAAAATCTGCATTTGAACCCTAGGAAAAAAGTTAGAAAAAGATTTTTGACATGTTGGCCAAATCCTTATGGATAATCATAAACTGATTACGATATATATTTTTTGATTTTCAAAACATGAGAAAGATACAATCTTTTAATGAAAATATGCTTGGAAAATTTTTAGAAAACAAAATGTTTTTTTTGAAAAGGAAAATTGATTTAAAAGTTTTTGATTTTTTTTTAAAATGTTTTGAAATATTTTAGAGGAAATCGAGTATTTTAATACCAGATTTATAGTTTACAAACCAAAATGTTTTTTTTGGAAAACCAACGAGTCCAAAAACAGAACGTGTCACAGTTTGGCTTTGAAACAGGTTGATGAAATTCGGTGGATAGAATTGTCATTGAATATGGACAAAGCCAGGGAGAGACTTCATGGGGACATACATGAAGGGTGACAAGGAACAGATGTGGAGCAAAGGAGTACTTCAAATCTGTCCGACGAGGGCGTCGGGTTCTTTTGGTGGGGGTGGTTTGTTATAGTGTTAAATGTGCATGGGGTGCACACCTAGGCATGCTGTCCAATACCAGGCATAAGGGTGCTGGCAGCCATGCCAACGATGGGATAAATCAGCAGCATAGATTTATGCGGCTGAGGGTTTGTCAAGAAGGAAAATCGGCAGTGCAGAATGTTGGGCTGGGTGATGGGAATGCCCAAGCCAGACAAGGAAACTCGTCAATGGTATAGGCTGGCGAGAACTGGGGCTGTCGAGAAATGCGGGGTAGCGCAGGATGTTAACAAACATGGGCTTGGTGATGGAATGTCCAAGCCAAGACAAGGAAACTCGTCAGGGACATGGGTTGACGATCTTGACTCCTCAGCCGAACCCACTGAATCGACTGTCGAATCTGTCACCTAGACAGTTCTTCATCAATGTGCAGATTCGTCAGACACACCCCCACGGTACTGCCCCTCTAAGATTTGAGACACACCCCCACGGTACTGCCTCCCTTGTGATGCTTCCCCACCAAAGCAACACACCAAACTAAATCCTTCTAGTTCAGCTCCTCAACCAAATCTCTCCATGACTTGGCTGCCGAAGTCTTCACCTCAATCAGTCCTCTTCGACAAGGTGCTTCGAATTCCCGATTCCACAAGTATCAAATTACAATACTTCATACTTGTCCATTGTACAACAATCAACTCTTCCTGCCGAATTCATTCCAGCCTATACCAGACTATCGCAATCCATCGCTGTTGAATTCAGTGCAGTGTGCTTTTCGTTGACCCATCCTCATGCTTAGAGTTAAACCATGCTCTATCCATTATCATAGTTATGAAACTCTCCCATGTGGGACTCAACATGACTACAGACCATCTCTGCCACCATTCTGTCTTCTTCACAAAATGTTTTTTTTGAAAAGGAAAATTGATTTAAAAGTTTTTGATTTTTTTTTAAAATGTTTTGAAATATTTTAGAGGAAATCGAGTATTTTAATACTAGATTTATATTTTACAATGTAGATATACAATATGATATTATGCAAAATTAGTAAAAATATATTTGAGAAAATCACAAATTTTTTGAAAATTTTTGGATTTTTTTTTGAAAAAGGGTAAACGAGGGTTGCGACAAACCCAATCAATTAGGTTAGGCCATAACCAACCCGACCTAAAAGCATGTTAATTATTTTGTCGCTATATGAAAAGATGAATTCTACATGCAGCAACCTTAACGAAGAAGAATGAGGTGATGCAGGGAGGAGAAAGTTGCCTGGCTTGGGGATCTCGGAGGCTGTAGCTCTGGAGGCTTCAACTAAGATGATGGTGGCTGAAGTCGACTCTGGAAGGAAGAAGAAAAAGTTACAAAGGAGAGAGAAAGGCTGGAAAAAGAAGATAGAGAGAGTCGTGGTGGCAGCTTGGTGATTATGTTGGCTTCCTAAGGTGGAGTTGGTGGTCGAGAAGCTGGTGGTGGCTCTAGTTGGTGGCAGGAGTGGTGGAGAGAGAGGGAGAGAAACTATAGAAAACAGTGTAGTAGGAGTTGGTTTTTTGCTGACTTTGGATTTGATTTTTTCTCTCTTTAAGTCATGAAATCCACCTCTATTTATAGGCGATGGAAGATGGCAATCTTGTCTATATAAGAGAAAAATTTTAGCTCTTGATTCGGTTGGGAAGGATCCTAACTGTTGGCTCAAAGTGTGCTTCATGAGTTGTTTAATCTGCAGAAAAATACTGTCTGAGATGGCCTATTTAGGCCAACATCAACGTCGTCTCATTACTATTCAGATTGTAATGTTTAGTTAGGGTTGTAAAGCAACTGTAAGGGATCATTTGTGTGGATGTTTTGTCAAATTTTATGGACATTAGATGCATTAAATACAATTGCAAAGTAGGTGACTAGACTATCTTTTATAGAAAAAAATGAAGAATATAATGAACAGTTACCAGATGATGCATCATCTACTTTTTTTTTTTAAACAAAATGGTGTCGTTTTAGGTTTAATTAGGGATTTTAACTGATTTTCAATTTAGTTCTTTAATTTTTAGTTTCTTTCAATTGAACCCCTCAGTAACCCTAAACTTTTAATTTAATGCAATTAAGCTCCTGATGAACTTTAACTTCATCTCCAGATTTACATGTGTTTTGTAATATGATCCTTGGTCTTGGATTTATGTAATTTAACCCCTAATTGACCATTAAACTTTTAATTTCTTCAATTTCACCGTGATTTTTGTTAATTAAGCCCCTAAATCTTGGCACCTTTTGCAGATTGGTTCTCGGCTGTGAATTTCTTCAATTTAGCCCCTAATTGACCCAAATACTTCAATTTTCTTGCAATTTGGCCCCTAATTGACCTCAATTAAATCCTTTAATTGGACCTAAATTAATTCATAAACATAATTAAAATTCAATTTGGCCCATGATTAAATCAAATTGGCCTATTAAAATTTTAATTATATCCTTGAACTTAATTTTTATGCAAATTAGTCCAATAATCATTTAATTTAACCTTCAATTTGCATTTTTCTGTCTCTATTTTTTTGGCATAATAAGGTACAATTAGGCCTTTATTTTCCTCCAAAATTGTAGCTTGATTCTCAGTTTGCTTTCTTCACATTGCCAGCTTTTATTATATATTTTGTATTTTCATTTTGAAAAAAAAATTGATTTTTGGGGAATAATCCCGAATTGATTTATGACATAAGATGTAACAACCTGGCTTTTCAAGCCCTAAAACAACATAATTTTTTTTTTCTTTGACACACATCGTGTCAGTAAATTGCAATCCATACATCAACTACATTCAACATTTCATTTAAAAGGGAAATTTACATAAACACATAATATTATTTTTGCATGCTTAGAAGTTCATGTTATAATATTATATCCATAGACATGAGTTTGCATTCCTATCCTACTAATAGTCACCACGAATTTAAACAAAAGGGTTCAATAAAAGTTATACGTTTAATACATTGATCCATACAAAATACATCGTGAATTAGGATGTAACTACATGATTCCTTGCAAAAGTAGGTTCCCATGTATCAGGTTTCCTAGGCATCTCGTTGATGTGATGTCCCTGTTGCAGTGCAAAATATTTAAGAGAATGCAATTGCTTATTAGTAATAATGACAATTAAATGGTCTAGCAGGAAAAATAAAACATTAACATTATTCCATGGTTGATGCATGATATTTGTAGTTTCTTCATGTACATAGTATACACAATTTATAGTACATATAGTTGCACCAACTCTTGTAATCAACCAAAATCTTAAACCCAGCTATCCTCTTAAGGTATCATTTGTTGAAATTAACCATTCACTCATCCTGATCATCCACTTCGGATGCCTTTAGCCGAAGCTAATCAATCACTTGTCCCGATCATCTATTCGGATGCCATTAGCCGAGGCTAATCATTCCTTTTGTCCCGGTCATCCATTTGGATGCCATTAGCCGAGGCTAATCATTCCTTTATCTCGGTCATCCATTCGGATGCCATTATCCCGGCCATCCATTCGGATGCCATTAGCCGAGGTTAATCATTTCTTTGTCTCGGTCATCCATTCGGATGCCATTAGCCGAGGCTAATCATTCTTTTGTCCTGGTTATCCATTCGGATGCCATTAGCTGAAGCTAATCAATCACTTGTCCCGGTCATCTATTCGGATGCCATTAGCCGAGGCTAATTATTCCTTTATCCCGGTCATCCATTCGGATGCCATTATCCCGGCCATCCATTCGAATGCCATCAGCCGAGGCTAATCATTTCTTTATCCCGATCATCCATTCAGATGCCATTAGCCAAGGCTAATCATTCTTTTGTCTCGGTCATCCATTCGGATGCCATTAGCCGAGGCTAATCATTCCTTTATCTCGGTCATCCATTCGGATGCCATTATCCCGGCCATCCATTCGGATGCCATTAGCTGAGGCTAATCATTTCTTTATCCCGTTCATCCATTCAGATGCCATTAGCCGAGGCTAATCATTCTTTTATCTCGGTCATCCATTCGGATGCCATTAGCCGAAGCTAATCAATCCTTTGACAACATTTAACATTTGATAATCTGTTATCTATTCTATCCCAATATGGTAGCATTCATGTTAAAGTATCACATTATTTAACGTATGAAAAAGGAAAGTGGAAGTCACCTACCTGCTCCACCCGTGGTTTGTTCTTGTCTTGACGATGGTCCGATCTCGACCGCACCACCTAAGACAACAATGGTCACAATTCAGTACATTTGTATTTTTGAATCACATTTGTCACCACACTTATTTCAAAAGTTCATATATTCACATTCAAGTGTACCACATTTTACACCATCATACCATGAAATTGTTACTAGCATTTAAGTCATTTTTGCCTAGGAGGCTTATTGTAGAAATCGGCAACGAGAACTGGTTCGCTGCAGGTTGCCAAATTCGACAGCGAGAATTGGTTCGTTACAGGCTATCAATTCGGCAGCGACAACTGTTTCGCTGTTGGCGTCACTGTTCCGGCAGCAGATGCTAAATCGTAGGGGACAACTCAGTTTCGGCAGCGAATCATAATTTTGCTGCAACCAACTTAACTTCGGTGGCAAATCACAAATTCACTGTAGAACATGAAACTCGACAGCGAATGTTAATTGGTTGCAGACAACTCAACTTCAGCAGCAATTCACTGCAGCCGATATAGTTTCTGTAGTGAATCGCAGTTTCGCTGTGAAACATAAATTCAGCAGCGAATTCTAATTCGCTGCAACCGACACAGTTTCGGCAGCGAATGCTAATTCACTGTAGAACACACAATTTGGCAGCGAATTCTAATTCGCTGTAAAAGACTCAATTTTGGCAGCGAATCAAAATTTGCTGTAGAACACACAATTCTGCAGCGAATGCTGATTCGCTGCAGACGACTCGGTTTCAGCAGCGAATGCTAATTCACTGCGCATTCGCTGCGGCTGACATATTTTTGACAACAAATCGAAATTTTGCTGCACAACACCCAATTCGGCAGTGAATTCTAATTCACTGTAGAAGACTCAATTTCGGCAGCGAATACTTATTCGCTACAGCTGTCACATTTTCGGCAGCGACTAGAAATTTGTTGTAGAATACACAATTCTGCAGCAAATGCTGATTCGCTGCAGAAGACTCGATTTCAGCAGCGAATGCTAATTCGCTGCGGCCGACACATTTTTGGCAGCAAATCAAAATCTCGCTGCAAAACACCCAATTCAGAAGCGAATTCTAACTCGCTGTAGAAGACTCAATTTCAACAGCGAATACTAATTCGCTGCAACCGATACAGTTCCGGCAGCAAATTGAAATTTCGCTGCAAAGACACATTGAAAACCATCAATTACAGCATATATCTTTCAATCATTCTAGCAGAATACACCCATTGAAACTATCCATTCCAGCACATAATCCTTTAGCCAATCTTAGCAAAACACACACATTGCATGCCGGCCAACCCCATAGTTAAAGTCGGCCCCCTACTATGATTTTGTGTTTCTATTTTATTCATTTTTCATTACTAGATGTTCTGAAATTGGCCTCATTTTATTTTTGTTTTCATTGTCCTCTTAGTAAATTTCTATTTTCTTCACAGCTAGCTTAGGTCATAGTTCAATTTTCTTAGGTTTTTTTTTTTTTTTNNNNTTTTGCTTCTTCATTTTTGGTTCTAAATCTTAAGGAGAAGAGGAAGGAGGTTTCATGACCCATACCTTACGAATCTAGCTAGGTTTGAGGAAGGTTTGATAGTGTTCTTCCTCTTCTCCTGCTGGTTTTCTTCCTTCTTCTTCCTCTCACGTTGGTTCCCTTCTCCTCTCTCTCTAGGTGGCTGTCCAATCTTCTCTCAAGGTCTCCTCTCTCTCCCTCACACGTTCACAAGGCTTAGGTTTCTCTTGGGGAGGAGAAAGGGAGAGTAACAAGCAGTTGGACATACAGCTGCAACAACTTTGATAAAAGCTAGGGTTACCTTATCTCTCCTCCGTATATTTATACTCCCCATTAAATGAGGTGAGTGTTTGGGGGTTGGTTTAGATGTGTTCCTATCCTTGTTTTGGTCTATCTAAAACCAGTTTTACCCCTCCCTCTCAGCTCCTTAAGAAAATTATTATTATTTTATTTTTTAAGATGAAAACTACATCATTGTTGATGCAGAAATTGGTAGCGAAAACTGCTTCGCTGCAGATGCAGAAATCAGCAGCGGAAACTGCGTCGCTGCAGATGCAGAAATCTACAGCGGAAGCTGTGTCACTGCCCATCGAGAAATCAGCAGCGAAAACTGCTTCACTGCAGATGAAGAAATCGGCAGTAGAAACTGCGTCGCTGACAATGCAGAAATCGGCAGCGAAAACTGCTTCGCTGCAGATGCAAAAATTGCCAGCAGAAACCGATCGAGAAATCGACAGCGAAAATTGCGTCACTGCCGATCTAGAAATCGGCAGTGAAAACTGCATCGCTGCTGATCGAGAAATCGACAGCGAAACTGCTTCATCAGTTCTGTCTATATATATATATATATTTCTTTTGGATGTTTACATAAGACACCTTTAATTTATAGTAAATATTCATTCTAAATACAGGCTCATCACATAAATTAAGGGATTGATTAATGAGTTTAACTATTGAAAGTGAAAGGGCAAAGAAAAGGTTAAGTTTGGAAAAAGGGTTGTTGATTCAATTCAAATTGGAATAGTGTTAAGTGATTGGGTTTAACTATTTGGATTTAGGTCTGCTATATAAAGTAGACCTATATCTGAGATCTATAGCTCCAGATATGACCCAATTACCGAACAGTGTTTCGGTTTGGATTGCACCGACATCTCTTTTCTAAGTTTGATCATCTCTTTGCCTTTGCAAATGAAGTTCTTAAAGTCATCAATCAATCCTTTCATTTATGTGATAGGCCTGCATTTAAAATGGATATTTACCAGAAACTAAAGGTATCTTCTATTATTACATAGATTATTATAAAATGTACTTTAGTTAAGGAGTTATTGATACTTCAAGTATAAAATGATGATATAAAACCATGATAAAAATGCACTTTTGAGTACTAATTACCCCCCCAACTAGCTTATTACTAGTCCTTAGTAATCAAAACATTAAAATAGAAAAACAATTTGTAAATTCCACAAAGCAAGGTATTCATCATTTAACTTCCATTACTCTATCCAGATAAACAAACTCTTGTTAAATTTATATACCTGCTCAATAACTCTTAACAAGATATTCATAAACCTTTCTTTTGTGCTCAATGTATCAACACATAATTATAGAGCATTTCTTGGAAGAAAACAAAATTTGTTTTCTAATGTTTAAGGTTGACTTCCTTGGGTTGAGATTATTATTTTTGTCTTCTTTTCTTTTTTCTTTTTTTAATATATATACATATAATTTAACCCATGTAACGAGCTTTCAGCTAATGACTTCGAGACCAGTTGGTCTTAGGGCATTAGGTGTTAAGACACCTCTACGAGCTTAGCAACTCGGGTCGCAGATACTGATATGTAGATACTGCAATGTTTG
>SRLM01002203.1:21808-96003 GCA_015708895.1 Populus ilicifolia | reverse complement strand
GAGTTCTAGAAGTCGAAATGAGCTGAATGTTTTACACAAAAAAGCTGAGACAATTTCCTAGAACTTTCATGTTTTCAAGTGGCTCTAATTTTGACGTCATCAATGACATTTTGGACAGACATATATTTAGGTATCTTGGTGTCCAAATCAAGATCATGCTCTTGTTTTCTCTCTTGTATTTTTTTTTGTATTGCTTATGCTTTGTTTTCATTAATATTAAGTTTATGCTTTTCATTTGCTTTCCTTTACTTAGTTAATTCTTATCTTACTTATGTTCTTATTTTGTTTATCTTTTTTTTTTCTTTCATTATGTTTTGCTAAGTTAATTATGTCAAGGTGAAAAGGTTACATTAATAGTGTAAGAATAAGTATGGTATAAACTTAATATGGACTTTAATGTTTGATACTAACATGTTTTATATTTGTTATCTTGTTCACTCTTTAATACTTTGCTTGTTAAATGACTAATCTTGATTTATGTTGTATAACACTTGGTACAACAAATGCTTGACACTTTCATAGCCCATACTGTATGGTATAACCGACACCTGAGCTATGAAAGGAACTTGATTTGTTGTTAATATAAGTTATAATTATGAATGTTTGACGAAATTTACAAGTATTATCATTAATTGAATAAGATGACTAATGTAATCATGTTAACAATCTATAATATGATTGGAACCTCCTTTGTGAGTGGATTCCAATTGAACAATAAGAGTTTATACTATACTTGTTTGACATACCATTAGTGGAACCTCTAACCTTGATATTTGTTATTATCACTGTTTAATCCTTACATTAATATTCTATCTCCAAGTTCTCATCATCTTCTTCTTCTTTATTATTGTTATTGTTATTATTATTATTATTGTTGTTGTTATTGTTGTTATTGTTATTATTGTTATTATTGTTGTTTATAATTTGTACAATAACCTTCCTATGGTTCGACCCCGGTCTTGTCGAGTTATTTATTACTTCGACACTCCTGCACTTAGGAGAAGACATCAATCTTTTTGTCGTGTCAATACCATACTTATTCTTACACCATTAGTGTAACCTTTTCACCTTGACATAATTAACTTAGTTAGATATAATGAAAGAAAGAAAAATAGATAAATAAAATAAGAACATAAATAAGATAAGAGTTACCAAAGCAAAGGAAAGGAAATGAAAGGCATAAACATTACAAAAAATACAAAGAGAGAAAACAAGAGTATGATCTTGATCTGGACACCAAGATACCTAAATGCATGGCAAATGTCGACTTTTATAGGCCAAAATTGGGAACTATTGATTTGATGACTAATTGATGAGTAGATGACCAACCCTTGACTTGGTGACAATCCTTATCTTCTCTTGTCTGCCCAAAACATCATTGATGACTTTAAAATTAGAGCCACTTGAAAACATAAAAGTTCTAGGAAATTGTCTCAGCTTTCTTGTCTAAAAAAGTAAGCTCATTTTGACTTCTAGAACTCCAAATATGGCTAAAATACTGAATAGTGTTCGGGCTAGAAGATAAATTCGGGCTTCTTTGTTGTTGCAATAATTTGGACTTGAAAATGGCCTTTTTAGGTCTTGAGCTCCATATGAAAGTTCTAGGCCTATGTCTTACTTTTCCATCCATATAAAGTAGACCTAATCTGAGATTTATATGTCCAGATATGACCCAATTACAGAATAGTGTTTCGGTTTGGATTGCACCGACATCTCTTTTCCATGTTTGATCATTTTTTTACCTTTGCAATTGAAGTTCTTAAAGTCATCAATCAATCCTTTTATTTATGTGATAGGCCTGCATTTAAAATGGATATTTACCACAAATTAAAGGTATCTTATATTATTAGATAGATTATTATAAAACATACTTTACTTAAGGAGTTATTGATACTTCAAGTGTAAAATGATGATATAAAACCATGATAAAAATACACTTTTGAGTACTAATCACAATGCGTAACTGAGCTCAAGTATATTGGGTCTGACAATTTGCTTGATCAATATGTACCTAAGTTCAGCACGTAGCTGATCTTAGATATGTTGAGTCTTCACCCTGCTTTTGACCTCCTTCAATCATGGGCTTTTTGAGCAAATTGATTATGTATAAAATACATTGATCCATCAAAATTCATTTATATTAGCTTTGAAAACAATGTTTGATTATTTCTAATTATATTTAAAGGATTATTACAAGTATATATTGAACTGCCAACAATATATTATGGATTTTTATCGAGTTTGAATGAAAAATATATAACTTTGATCATTTGACTTTCTAATATGTTTTGTAACTCCTTTATGAGTGGTAAGATTTTATCCTTAACTCTATATCTTTTAAGTGCCAACTAATATATACTTAGAATGGATAGTTATTTGTGTTGTATTTATTTATTCTTAGAATAGGGAGCAAAAGATATCTTTATTGTGTAACATGAACAATTTACTTATTGTTTTTCCTTAACAATCTACTTTCTTTTATAAGTTGGGTAATTATCTGAGATGAAGTTACCATAAATGAAAAAGAGATAATAGTTTTTAGTAATAAAGATAAAGATATTGATCTTTTAACTAGAGGATTTCAAACTAAAAAAAAGAAGAGAAAAGATGAATTATATGATATAAAGTATCCTTAAATAGTTATATTAATCTTAGGATGTTTGAGAGTGAATTAGTAAAGAAAAGGGATGAATTCTTAAATTCTATCAACCATTAGCATATGAGGATCTTAATTTTGCATGATTTTTATACATGAGAAATTGAATCAGATTTAAAGCTTGAAATATGATATTTTATGGTTGTTTAACCATGCATGCATTCAAACTCTCTGTAAGAAGTTAAAGTTATTTTAGTTAAAGTGTGCACACTTTTGATTTTGTCTTTTTTTTTTCCTGTTCAAGTCATTTATTTTTCCTTACAAACATCATTTTTGGTTTTTTTTATATATATTTAAAGAGTTGTTCTAAATATATTGTCAATTCAAAACACGTATCAATAGTCTTTTATTGAATTTGATTGAAAAGCTTATAGCTTTGGCCTTTTGGATCTCTAATTATTTATATATCTCATTTATGAGTGGCGATTGTTTGTTTTATCTTTATATTTAAATTCAAATGCATTAATTTAATTTGTATTTTAGAGTGTTAGGTTACTTGTACTAATATCTCTTTGGCTTTATACCTTAAAGTGATGATTAAAAAATGTTTTTATTTATGAATGGTGAATTTTATCTTTATCTCTAAAGCTATAACGTATTTATTTAATTTGTATCTTTAGAGTATTGAGTCACTTGCATTTATGTCTTTTTGGATTTGTACCTTAGAGTGAACAACAAAAAAATATTTTTATTTTATAGTTGTGTTATGTGGCCTAAATAGTTAGTTTTTTCCCCATTACTCATTGCCAAATTAATATTAAAGCTTTGGTTTCAAATCATGGTTGTTTATGATCATCATGTATAAGAATATGAAAGATATAATTGTGATGTTAAAATGAATAAGAGGAAGATAAATCTAACAATATCTTGAACAATATGAGAATTATGTTAATGTTAATAATGATTTTGAAAATGACTCTTTTGGTAATGTTGAAAAGGATTTTAATCCTTTCTATCATACTTCATACCATAATTGTAAAGATGATTGTTCTTTTCATCTTTGTAAAAGAAGAAATAAAATACATTGTTAAAGTTATGATGTGGAAGTTGATATTCTATAATATAAAGAAACAATGTTACTTAATGAGTTCATTAATTAGCTTCAAATTGTTAAGATAGTTTTTGACTCTAAGGAGTGTTTTGATGAATGAAAGGTGAATGATCAAAAGATTGATGTCTTCTCCCAAGTGCAGGAGTGTCAAAGTAATAAATAACCCGGCAAGACCGGGGTCAAAGCACATGGAGGTTATTGTACAAATTATAAATAACAATAATACAAAAACAATAATAATAACAATAACAACAATAACAACAATAATAGTAATAACAATAACAACAACAATAATAATAGTAATAATAATACTAGTACTAATAATACTAGTAGTAATAATACTAATAATAACAATAATAAAGAAGAAGAAGAAGAAGAAGATGAGAACTTTGAGATGAAATATTAAAGCAAGGATTAAACAATGATAATAACAAATGTCGAGGTTAAAGATTCCACTAATGGTATGTCAAACAAGTATAATATAAACTCTTATTATTCAATTGGAAACCACATATAAACGAGGTTCCAATCAGATTATAAATTGTTAACATGATTACATTAGTCATCTTATTCGATTAATGCTAATACTTGTAAATCTCGTCAAGCATTCATGATTATAACTTATGTTAACAACAAATCAAGTTCCTTTCATAGCTCAGGTGTCGGTTATACCATACAGTATAGGCTATGAAAGTGCCAAGCATTTGTTGTACCAAGTGTTATACAACATAAATCAAGATTAGTCATTTAACAAGCAAAGTATTAAAAGGTGAACAAGATAACAAATATAAAACATGTTAGTATCATACATTAAAGTCCATATTAAGTTTACATTATACTTATTCTTACACCATTAGTGTAACCTTTTCACCTTGATATAATTAACTTAGCTAGACATAATGAAAGAAAGAAAAATAGATAAACAGAATAAGAACATAAAAGTTAACTAAGTAAAGTTAAGGAAATAAAAGGCATAAACATAACATTAATGGAAGCAAAGCATAAACATTACAAAAAATACAAAGAGAGAAAAGAAGAGCATGATCTTGATCTGGACACCAAGATGCCTAAATGCATGGCAAATGCCGACTTTTATAGGCCAAAATTGGGAACTATTGATTTGATGACTAATTGATGAGTAGATAGCCAACTCTTGACTTGGTGACAATCCTTATCTTCTCTTGTCTGCCCAAAACATCATTGATGACGTCCAAATTAGAGCTACTTGAAACATGAAAGTTCTAGCAAATTGTCTCAGCTTTCTTGTGTAAAAAATTCAGCTCATTTCAACTTTTAGAACTCCAGATATGGCCAAAATACTGAACAGTGCTCGGGCTGGAGGACAAATTCGGGCTTCTTTGTTGTTACAACAATTTAGACTTGAAAATGACCTTTTTAGATCTTGGGCTCCATATAAAAGTTGAGATCTATAGCTCCAGATATGACCCAATTACCAAACAGTATTCTGGTTTGGATTGCACCGACATCTCTTTTCTAAGTTTGATCATCTCTTTGCCTTTGCAATTGAAGTTCTTAAAGTCATCAATCAATCCTTTTATTTATGTGATAGGCCTGCATTTAAAATGGACATTTACCACAAATTAAAGGTATCTTATATTATTAGATAGATTATTATAAAACGTACTTTAGTTAAGGAGTTATTGATACTTTAAGTGCAAAATGATGATATAAAACCATGATAAAAATGCACTTTTGAGTACTAATCACACCCCCCAACTAGCTTATTACTAGTCCCTAGTAATCAAAGCGTTAAAATAAAAAGACAATTTGCAAATTCCACAAAGCAAGGTATTCATCATTTAACTTCCATTACTCTATCCAGATAAACAAACTCTTGTTAGATTTATATACCTGCTCAATACCTCTTAACAAGATATTCATAAACCTTTCTTTTGTGCTCAATGTATCAACACATAATTATGGGGCTTTTCTTGGAAGAAAACAAAATTTGTGTTCTAATGTTTAAGGTTAACTTCCTTGGGTTGGGATTATTATTTTTGTTTTTGTTTTTTTTTAATATTTATACATATAATTTAAAACACCATGCATCTTTAACCCATGTAACGAGCTTTCAGCTAATGACTCCCAGACCAGTTGGTCTTAGGGCATTAGGTGTTAAGACACCCCTACGAGCTTAGTAACTCGGGTCGCAGATACTGATATGTAGATAGTGCAATGTTTGATTCCCTTAAGCTTTTCTCCTCAACCTATGTAACAAACGTTGGACCAATAGCTCCCAAGTCAGTTGACTTTAGGGTATTAGGTGTTAAAACACCCTTCAGGCTTAATTGCTTAGGTTAGGGAGGTTACGAAACCAAACTTATCTACATTTTTATTATTATCATTTTTTTTCTTTTTTTTCCTCTTTTTTTGTTTTTTTTATTATATACTATCCATTTATCTTAGTTGTTCCTTTTAATAAAAAAACATAAATAATATAATAATCTAATTTGCAACTCACAATCATATGTTGAAGTGTTTGTGTGTGTAAATTAAGGTTTAAGAATACATGTTAATTAAGTATATGAGCAGATTTAAGTGATAACAATGCAAGAGTTTGTAAATTTGAATATTTCAAGAAGTATTATGATAGACCTTGATACGAATGGTTACTAAGATGCGTCTCAAGAGTCACTTTAACAAAAGAGCTCCTTTACTCTACCATCCTAATAACAACCATTTTGCACATGCTTTATGAAATAGAAAACATAATTTTTTTTTAGCTACCACTCTCTCCCCTCAACTAAAACAAGACATTGTCCTCAATGTTTAAAGGTAGAAAGATAGAGTATAGAAGATATCACCTGAAATAAGAATCACTAACACATCTGAAACACACTGAAAAAAATATAAGAAACAACAAAACACTATAATAAAACCAAAAGACACAAAGAGCATGTGTATGTACAGGCAGTTGTGATTGTGACTCATATCTTTCCTTGGTTTTACGTCCAAGAACGGCTTAAATACCCTTTATGGGTCGGGGATAGGGTTCCCATCTAATTTTATTAAAAATTAGCAAACATGGTCTTTTTTAGTCAGATTCCCAAGACTAAGTCAATCATGTTCTTTATGAAAATGGGTTCATAAGTCATGAATTACACGATGCTTATCTCGACTATGATGAGACTTAGGAGTTAATAGAAGATTATCTAAAGACTCTCTATGTTTTGAAATAAATCCCACCTTTTGACAATTTTCACAGTTTTTATGGAATGCATGTGACTCCTTGAATATGGTGGGCCAGTAAAATCCACTCTGTAAGATTTCTAGAGTCTTTTTTTTTTATGAGAAATGATCCCTACATGCCTTTGAGTGATAAAATTTAATAACATCACTTACCTTATTTTCGGGAATGCAGCTTTGAAATATTTGATCAATACAATAATTGAATAAGGAAGGGTCATCCCAATAAAATTTTTGCACGCCGCTTAAAAATTTTCTTTTGTTTTTGATACTTCAGTGAGCTAGCAGAAATCCTAAAGCAAGAAAATTGATATTTTTAGCAAAACAAGGCATTGAACTAAGAGAAAGTAGAGATTCATTAGGAAAGTAATCATCGATTGGTGTGATGTCGGGTGTTGAATCTGGTGTCACTTTTGATAAAAGATCCGCATCAATATTTTTGATGCCTTTTTCATCCTCGATTTCTTCCTGATTCGTCATGGCATGAGGAAATGGAAGTACTGGCAGAGAATCAATCTTTTCCTTGCAATATTCAAATTCAACCCCTTCCTTACCCTTAGATATTGACTCATCATCTTTCTCACAAGGTTCAAGAGTGGGTTTTTTAATAACCTTACCACAGCGAAGAGTGATGACTGATTTGACTTGATCCATGTGTTGACTTCTATAACTACTTGCATTTGCATTGTATTGCTCCTTGGGATTTTGCTGTAGTTGAGATGGAAACTTATCTTTCTCTTGAAAAGTGAGAGCACATGTGAATTTTGCAAGAGTATCTTTAAAATATGTTATGCTTTGAGCAAGTTGAGTGTTGATTCTCTCTTGCTTTTCAAAAAATACATACAAAGTTTCCTCAAAACTTCTTGTAGGAGGTGGAGAATAAAGAGGTGCATATCGATGAGAATTTTGGAAATTATGGTGTGGTTGAAATGGTGGTTGTGAAGTTTGTGAGTATGGGTTATGGTTGGCCCTTTGGAAACTATTTAAAGCATGAGCTTGTTTATGGAGACATTCCATAAAAGAAGGCAAGGTTGGACAATTATCGGTTGAGTGTTCATTTGTTTCACATATTTGACATGCAATGTTTTTAACAGATTTTAATTTAAAATGGACATTTACCATAAATTAAAGGTATCTTATATTATTAGATAGATTATTATAAAACATACTTTAGTTAAGGAGTTATTGATACTTCAAGTGCAAATGATGATATAAAACCATGATAAAAATATACTTTTGAGTACTAATCAGTGAAGTTAATGGTTTTAAAAATAAAAAAAAATCCTTTCTTGTGGTGGAAGAATAGTAAGAAGCAAAGAGCTAATAAGGTTAGAAGTGAGATCAATTATTATATAAAAATATAAAGACAACTTAATAAAAGATTTTTACTTGAACAGTATAAGTAAGAGACCTTTTTTAAAGTTACATAACTTTAAGTAAATAGGGACAACTATTATAGATATTTTAAGTGTTTAGTACTTAAAAATGTATTTTTATCAAGATTTTATATCATTATTTTACACTTGAAGTATCAATAACTCCTTAACTAGAGCATGTTTTATAATATTATGTCTAATACTATAAGATACCTTTAATTTATGATAATTGTTTGTCTTAAATACAGGTCTATTACATAAATAAAAGGATTGATTGATGAGTTTAACTCATGAAATTTAGAAGACAAGGAGAGGACAAAACTTAGAAAAGAGATGCTGGTTTAGTCTAAATTGGAATATTGTTCGGTCATTGGATCATAACTGAAGCTGTAGAACTTGGTTTTATGTTTGCTTTATATGAATAAAAAGTTAAGATATAGGCCTAAAATTTTCATGGGAGTCCAAGATTTAAAAAATCCATTTTCAAGTTCAAATTATAGCAATAATGAAAAAGTCTAAATCTGCCCTACAGCCCAGACACTATTCAATGTTCAACCCATATCTCGAGTTTTAAAAATCCAAATGACCTTATTTTTTTTGCTGGAAAGCTGAGATAATTTTCTAAGACGTTCATAAGAATAATCTATTCAAATTTTGATGTTAGCAATGATGTTTTGATCATATGAGAAGATAAAAATTGTCACTAAGTCAAGATATGGTTACCCACTCAACAATTAGTCAACAAATCAATAATTTTAAATTTTAGCCTATAAAAGAAGGCTTTTGCCATGCATTTAGGCATCTTGGTTTTCAGATCAAGATCATGTTCTTGCTCTTTCTCTTTATATTTTTTTAATGTTTAAGTTTTGCTTTCATTAATCTTTTATTTATACTTTTCATTTTCTTTTCTTTACTTAGTTAATTTATATATTATTTATATTCTTATCTAGTTTATTTATGTTTCTCTTCTTTATTATGTTTAGCTAAATTTATTATGTCAAGGTGAAAATGTTAGACTAATGGTAAAAGAATAACTATAACATGTCTTGTATCCTAAACAACTTGCTATTAACATATCTTATCATTTTTATCTTATTAATTCTTAACACCTTGCTTGTTAAATAATTAATCTAGATTTGTATTGTATAACACTTGGTACAACAAATACTTGACACTTTCATAACTCAACCATTTAGTATAACCTACACTTATGCTATGAAAAGAACTTGATTTGTTGTTAACATAAGTTAACATCATGAATTCCTAACAATATTTAAAAGTTTGGTGTTACTTAAATAAGATAATTAATATGATCATGCTAACAATTTATAATGAGCTATTAATGACAAATCATCCAATTGAAACCTCCTTTGTATGTAGTTTCCAGTTGAGTAATTAAAAGAATTTGTATTATACTTTTTTGAAATATTAGTGGATCCTCTAACCTTGACATTTATTTTAATTATTGTTTAATCCTTACATTAATCTTACATCTCAAAGTCTTTTTTTAACTTATTATTATTATTATTATTATTATAGTTGACCTCCTTGTGGTTTAATCCTAGTCTTGCCGGGCTATTTATTACTTTGATACTTCTACACTTGGAAGAAGACATCAATCTTTTATTCATGTCATTAAGCTTCACATGTTAAAATATGATTATACAAAACCCGAGGGGAAACAACAATATATTATTTGAATGGATTAAAATAAGGGTTTACTAATATGGTTTATTTATAGTCTTGTTAGACTTTCGATGGTTTGAGAAGGCTTAAATTGAAGGTGGAAAAAGAATGAAAAATGATAAGATGTAATGGTTTTAAGTTAATATCATAAAAGAGTCCTAACACATTGTAATATAGACTTGTAAATCTTCATTTATAACCAAAAAACATATATTAATTAAACTAAAAACTCTTAATTAAATTAAATTAAAAACATTTCAAGCCCTGATATACTCTTATGATATCACTGAAAGTAGAAACAATCTTCATTAAGTTTCAAATTTAGATAGTCTAGGTGCTCTTTCTATCTCTCTATCTCGCCTTAGATAGCTTACATTAGAAAGTTACTAGTTCTAGACTACTATATTTTGCGTTCACACCTTTGGCTTGCTTGGAAGGTTGGTAATGGAAACAAAATCTTCCCTCTAATAAAGCCCCTTACCTACCTACTTTAAACTACTAAAACTCTCTGAATATATCCAAAAATAGCTTGAATAGATATTATGACTATATACGTAGGTAATAGGAAAAAGTATTTCCCTGAGAGAAACTGAATTTACTATAGGAACTGTCATAACTTAAATATCGGTTTCCTTTAAAATTACCTTATTTAAAAAAAAAATATAAATAAAATCAATACAAAAATAAAAAATAAAAAGAGAGTAGCAGCTTGGCTAGATCAAGCTGAGAGGCACTTTAAATATGTGAAGGAACCAAATTGAGATTTTGGAAACAATTAAGAGCTCTATTATACCCTAAAAATTCTACGATTGAAAGATAATGCAAATTGAATGTTAGATTAAATAATTATTGGATGAATTTATATAAAAATTAAGTTTGAGGACTTAATTAAACTTTTAAGAGGCTAACTTGATTTAATCATGGTTTCAAATAAAGATTTAATTATGTTTTAAACTTAATACGGGTCTTATTAAAATAATTTATTAAGAGTAAGGACTTAATTAAGTAAAAGTTTATTTTGTAAGTCTAATTGAGCTTAATTGAGAAAATTAAAAATTTAAAGGACCAAATTTAATTTTTTTTTCAAGCTCAATTGAGTGGAATTAGAGATAAAATTGCTAGCAAATCAAAGTTTAAAGGTCAATTAAGGGTCAAATTAAAAAAATTAAAAAAAAAGGCCTTTTTGTATAAGGTGTGTAAATTAAAGGACCCAATTCAATTTGTAAACAAGGGTAAAATTAAAAAAAAATTAGAAGTTGGAGATCGATTGAGGATAGAATGGAAGAAATCCAAGGTTTTTTTTGGAAGCTTTATAAAGATGAAATTGAATTGAATTTTAATATCAAAATTGAAATATGAAATTAAAAGAGAAGATTTATAATCTAATTTAATCAAAAATACCAAAACGACACTATTTTATTTAAATAAAATAGAGATTTTTGACAAAAAAATCTTTTGGTTCCATATGATAGGTAAAAAAAAAATAGAGTTAGAAAACATGCCATTTGATATTTTCATTGTCTTCTTCCTTTGAACTATAAAAGATGATAGATAAACGCTTTGTAAAGGCATTTAATACATCATTCATGCCCCAAATGAGATAACAAATACTTTTTTTGGTAGCCCTGATCTTGTACTGTAACCCAGCTTTGTCCTATTTGATTGGCAGCCTTGTAACTGTTAAAGCACAAATCCCAAACCCTTAACCTAACCAATCTTACAACCTAGTTTGATAGTACCAAGTTTTTGGCTTATGGTTAATGAATGAGATCATTCTTGGATAATCAAAGGTTAATATTCATGCCTAAAAAAGGACCCCATGTTCCTTTGTCATTCTTTGTAAATAAAGGTGAATTTAGTAAAGTAAAGTGAGAGAAAAAAAAAACAACAAAATCAAACCCTAAAACAACCTTTCTACCAATAAAAATCAAGAAAAAACCAGAAAGGAAATAAAGGACCAATCCATGTCATAAGCCATCATCATAAAAAAAAAACACCCTTTACCCATAACAAAACTAAAGATTGAAAAAAAAGAAAGAATGAGAGGCACCCTTTTCACCAACTATTATTCTATACCACCAACCCATTGACATGATAAAAATATTGATATCTTCTTTCAAATGCAGGAGTGTTGAAGTAATAAATAACCCGGTAAGACCGATGTCGAACCATAAGGAGGGTAATTGTATAAATTATAGATAACAACAATATAACAACAACAATAGTAACAATAATAGCACTAAATACTAATACTAATACTAATAATAATAATAATAATAATAATAATAATAATAATAATAATAATAATATTAGTAACAATAATAACGAAGATGAAGAAGAAGAAGAAGTTGATGAGAACTTTAAGATGGAAGATTAACGTAAGAATTAAACAATGATAACAACAAATGTCAATGTCAGAGGATCCATTAATGGTATGTCAAACAAGTATAGTATAAGCTCTTATTATTTAATTGGAAACCACACACAAAGGAGGTTCTAATCAGATTATATATTGTTAATATGATTACATTAGTTATCTTATTCAATTAATGCTAATACTTGTAAATCTCATCAAACATTCATAATTATAACTTATATTAACAACAAATCAAGATCCTTTCATAGCTCAGGTGTCGGTTATACCATACAGTTTATGCTATGAAAGTGCCAAATATTTGATGTACCAAGTGTTATACAACTTAAATCTAGATTAGTCATTTACCAAGCTCAATATTAAAGAGTAAAGAAGATAGCAAATACAAAACATGTTAGTATGAAACATTAAAATCCATGTTAAGTTTACACTATACTTATTCTTACACCATTAGTGTAACCTTTTCACATTGACATTTAGCTAAATATAATGAAAAATAAATAAATTAACAAAATATAAATATAAATAAGATAAAAGTTAATTAGGTAAAGGAAAGGAAAGACACAAACTTGATATTAATGAAAGCAAAACTTAAACATTACAAAAATACAAAGCGAGAAAGCAAGAGCATGATCTTGATCTGGAAACCAAGATGCCTAAATATATGGCAAATGTCTCCTTTTATAGGCTAAAATTGGAAACTATTGATTTGATGACTAATTGATGAGTGGGTGACCAACTTTTGACTTGGTGACAATCCTTATCTTCTCTTGTCTACCCAAAACATCATTAGTAATGTCATAATTGGAACTATTTAAAAACATAAAAGTTGTAGGAAATTGTCTCAGATTTTCAAGAAAATTTTTTGGACTTCTAGAACTTCGCGTATGAGCTAAACACTGAACAATGCGCGGCTTGTAGGACATATTCAGACTTCTTTGTTGTTGCTATAATTTAGACTTAAAAATGATCTTTTTAAATCTTGGGCTCATATGAAAGTTGTAGGCTATGTCTTACCTTCCCATCCATATAAAGTAGACCTAAATATGAGATCTACAACTCTAGATATGATCTAATTACTGAACAATATTCTTGTTTAGACTGCACCAACATCTCTTTTCTAAGTTTGGCCATCTCTTTATCCTTTTAATTTCAGTTCTTAAATTCATGAATCAATCCTTTCATTTATGTGATAGGCCTGCATTTAAAATGAACATTTACCATAAATTAAAGGTATCTTATATTATTAGATATGTTATTATAAAACATGATTTAGTTAAGGAGTTATGAATACTTCAAGTGTAAAATGATAGTATAAAATCTTGATAAAAATACACTTTTATGTACTAATTACCCACCACCTCTCTTTCTCTTTTATGCAACAACCAAAGAAAGCAATGTCATTAGCCTCTATTGTGTACCGCCAACAACCCCAAGAAGATCACCAGCCAGCAACTAGCACTCCCCAAGCCAGGGTAAGTTCTTCTGTAACATCCCACATCGGTGGGTAAGGGAATGGTTGTTGGCCTTATTAAGAGTGATGGTTGCCAACTTGTCATGTGTTTTAGGGCGTCAGGCTTAAAAGTGAGCTTGCATTACCAAGAACAAAACCATAAGGACGGTAAGGCCCAAAATGGATACCATATGACAAGTTAGGCTGGGCTGTAAAATCTTCTCTTTCCCATGTAAATCCCCTCATATAGTAATAACCTGAATACCTTTTCTTTTCTATGATAAAAAAAGAAGAAATTGGGTTGGGTTTCTTAGCCTTCATTTCAACCCAACACATGTGGCTGGGTTGAGCTATTTAAAAAAAAAACTTTGGGCCATTTATCAGCCTAAACAAATCAGATTAGGCCCAAGCCCAACCTGTGTAAATACCCTAGGCTTGGGGTCTTATAAACTCAACTCATGTAGTTAGGCCAAGCCTAGCCTAAAAGCTAATAACATGTTTGGATCGCAAAAGTTTTACTAATGAAATAAGGCCTTGTTTGGGTCCTTAAAGGATGTTTGTCAAACACGACCTTAAAGTATTTTTAATGCCTTTGATTTTAGGTTAATGATATGTTTGCCAAATATACCCTTCTACCTTTTCCTTTAGCTTTACTTTGTTTTTATTTTAGTTTTTATCCAAACAAACATTAAAATAGTTCAAAAAAACTCTAAAAAACTCAAGGGACTATTTTTAAACTATTTATGGGTGCTTTATATATTTTTTTCAATAATTTTACCTAATATCATGCCATACACTTATACTACAAGATATGTACCCAATTTTTCTCCAAAATTTCAAGAAATCAAAAGAACTTCCTTTATTTCAGAAAACAAAAAAAATGTTTTTCTTCAGTATTTTATTTAATATTAGGTTGTAAACTTATACTATAAGATATGCACTTAATATTACAAATACTTGGTTTTCTTTAAATTTTTTTAAAGTCCCAAAAAAATTCCTCATTTCAAAAAATACAATTTTTGTTCTTTTTTTAGGCGTATGATCAAATTTTAAAGATGTTTCATGCATATTTTCCCAAAAAAGAGAAGGATTTTTATAATGTTTTTGAAATACCAAAATAGATATTATATGAGTATCCATTAAGATTTGGTCAACATTTAAAAAATCTCATAAAAAATAATTTATCTAATTAATATTTGGGGTATAAATTTCACACATAATGCATACTCTAAAAAATAAACTAAATGAATGAATAGCAAAAAACCATTAGAAATTAGCTATAGATTTTATTAATTGATGGTATAAAATTATATTGTAAAGTAAACCTTGAGCTATTAAACATATAAAGTAGAAAATAAAGGCGATGCTAAGATTTAGATACTAAAATGATTAGAATTTAACTTGATAAAATAGGAGATTTTCTCACTAAAAAATATCTGTTTTAAACTTTGGATGAGACCAACAAATAAAAATACAACTTAGAATAACAATAAATCAATACTATAACTTATTATAGGTAGGGTGCACTAAAAAGATGCATCTTTTCGTTGTAGAGTTGACTTAAGGTGAATACGGGCTTGGATAAAATCATAAATAGATCTTTTAAAGTATTTAAGAAATATACATATGTATACATATACATATGGGGCCTTAAGCAATTTTCATTTTATAAAGTATAATTGACAAATACAACTTAATCTTGGGTTTTTTTTGTGTTAAGTAGGTGTTTTGGACCATTACCCAAGTTATCCATATGCTCTGGCCAGCTCTGTTCTTTTACACAATTAGTCCATTTACCCAAACTCCCACATAGCATATGTTTTTTTAGTAACCATGAAATTAGATAACGACTCTTTCAAAATCATAATTTTATAATTAAACCTAAAACCCTTCATTTCAAGAAATAGCTTTGCCATTCAATATCATACACGCCATGATAGGAACTACGACTCTTTATTATTGACACGACTAAAAGATTGATGTCTTCTTGTAAGTGTAGAAGTGTCGAAGTAATAAATAACTCGGCAAGACTGGAGTCGAAACACATGGAGGTTAATTGTAT
This sequence comes from Populus ilicifolia, assembly GCA_015708895.1. Classification (NCBI taxonomy): domain Eukaryota; kingdom Viridiplantae; phylum Streptophyta; class Magnoliopsida; order Malpighiales; family Salicaceae; genus Populus; species Populus ilicifolia. The sequence goes on along the minus strand of SRLM01002203.1, from coordinate 80,138 downwards.
AAATTATAGATAACAACAACAACAACAACAACAACAATAACAATAAAGAAAAAGAAGGAGAAGAAGAAGAAAAAGATGAAAACTTTGAGATATAATATTAATGTAAGGATTAAACAATGATAATAACAAATGTCAAGGTTAGAGGTTTCATTAATGGTATGTCAAATGAGTATAGTATAAACTCGTACTATTCAATTGGAAACCACACATAGAGGAGGTTCCAATCGGATTATAGATTGTTAACCGGATTACATTAGTCATCTTATTCACTTAATGCTAATACTTGTAAATCTCGTCAAACATTCATGATTATAATTTATGTTAACAACAAATCAAGTTCCTTTCATAGCTCAGGTGTCGGTTATACCATATATGGTATGTCAATCGAGTATAGTATAAACTCTTACTATTCAATTGGAAACCACACACAGAGGAGGTTCCAATCGGATTATAGATTGTTAACATGATTACATTAGTCATCTTATTCATTTAATGCTAATATTTGTAAATCTCGTCAAACATTCATGATTATAATTTATGTTAACAACAAATCAAGTTCCTTTCATAGCTCAAGTGTCGGTTATACCATATAGTATGAGCTATGAAAGTGCCAAGCATTTATTGTACCGAGTGTTATACAACATAAATCAAAATTAGTCATTTAACAAGCAAAGTATTAAAAAGTGAACAAGATAACGAATATAAAACATGTTAGTATCAAACATTAAAGTCCATATTGAGGTTACATTATACTTATTCTTATACCATTAATGTAACCTTTTCACCTTGATATAATAAACTTAGTTAAACACTCTCTCTCTCTCTTTATTTATTTATTTATTTTTAAAAAAGCATGTATATATATAGGTAGTTGTGATTGTGGCTCACATCTTCCCTTGGTTTTATGTCCAAGAATGGCTTAAACGCCCTCTATGGGTCGGGGATAGGCTTCCCATCCAGTTTTCTTAAAAACTAGCAAACAGGGTCTTTTTTAGTTAGATTCGTAAGACTAAGTCGATCATGTTCTTTATGAAATAGGCGCCATAAATCATGAATTGCACCATGCACATCTCCACTAGGATGCATCTTAAGAGTTAATAGAAGAGTATCTAAAGACTTCTTACTTAAGCCATCCTTAATGAATTGTATTTTATCTTCACGGTTTATAGATAACATTCCTAAAGAATGACATTGTGAATTACAAGTCCATTTAGCAAATCAATGATAAACTTTCAATCCTTTTGCACGACATTTCTTTGTAAAAGAGCTTTTACCTATTCCAAGCATGTGTGAAATGAAGGAATTAGAGGACTCACCTGATAATCGAACCTTTGCTTCAATCAATCAACGAATATCTTTAGAAATTCTATGATTCATTAACAACCTCAATCTTGCATATCTAACATGATAAATTTTTGTAATCACATTTTAAGGCAGAGTGGGAAAATACTTTTTTAATTTTTCAAGATTAGTGTCCATTTTTAAATGAGAATTGAAAGACAGATTCAAAAAATTGCACAAATATATACATAGATATCAGTTATTATGGGAAACTAAAAGAACTAACTTAAGTCACGGAGTACCGTTGTCCACCATTTGATTGGGGTGAGAGGAGCTAGCAAAAATTACTCAAAAAGAAATAAAAAAAACAATGTAAAAAAACAAAATAATCAACCTTTATCTACAAGATTATTCAAACTAGTTGATTCATTTTCACTTGGAAAATTATCAAAGTAAGCTTTCAAACAATGTCCATTTTCCTTAAAAATATTGTCATTCATTGAATTCTCAATATCACAGGCCGCATAAGGATTGCTCCATCTTGATCTTAGCTCTCTAAGGAATGCATAAAGTTGGGAATTATAAAATAAATTTTTTTGACCAGTATCAACTTTTTAACATTTTTTACAAGTTTTGCAGAATGCATGTGTGTCCTTGAATATGGTGGGCTAATAAAATCCATTTTTGAGTGATTTTTATAGTTGTCTTTTTTTACGAGAAATAACTTCCATATGCTTTAAAATGATAAAATTTAATGACATTACTTACCTCATTATCGGGAATGCATCTTTAAAATATTTGATCAAAATAATATTTGAATAAGTTAGGATCACCACAAAAAAAGTTCTTCACTTCGTTCAAAAACTTTTCTTTATCTTGGGTACTCTAATCAGCTGGCAAATCTCCTAAAGCAAGAAAATTAATATTTTTATTATACCAAGGCATTGGACTAAGAGAAAGTAAGGATTTGTCAGAAGAGTAATCATTGATTGATGTGATGTTAGATGTCGAATTTGTTGTCACTGTTGACAAAAGATTCTCATCAACATTGTCGGTGCTTATTTCATCCGTGATTTCTCCTTCAGAATAAATCATTTGCAAATCTTCATATTCATCCAACTCATTTTTACTTAAAGTACATTTAAATTAATCATAAACTAATTCATCAATATGATCTACTTTTTGTAAATTATTATCATCTTCAGGTTGCTTGTAAATGTTAAAAATATTCATCTCCAATCTCATATTTCTAAATGATAGCTTCATCAATTCATTCCTACAATTAATCAATGCGTTAGAAGTTGCAAGAAATGGACATCCTGAAATAACAGGAAATGATTTACATACTTCAACAGGTTGTGTGTCCAAGACAATAAAATTCATAGGATAAATGAATTTATAACTTATACTAACACATATTTAATTATTTCTCTAGACACCTTTATAGATCTATCAGCAAGTAAAAGAGTTATAAAAGTTGGTTTTAACTCACCTCAATTGAGGCTCTAAAAAACTGAATATGGAAGTAAATTTACATTAGGATCGAGATCAAGTAAGGCTCTTTTAATTTTATGCTATCCAATAAAACAAAAAATTATAGAACAACTAGGATCTTTATATTTCAAAGCACTATTGTTTTGAAGAATAACATATACTTGTTCGGCTAGAAAGACTTTTTTTTTCACATTCAGTTTCCTTTTTACAGTGCATAGATCTTTCAAAAATTAAGCATAGAAAGGAACTTGTTTAATAGCATCCAACAAAGGCATATTGATTCTTACTTGTTTGAAAGTTTCAAAAATTTTAGAGTTGTGATTGACTTTTCTTTGTTTGGTCATGACTTGAGGAAATGAAAGTGCTGGCGAAGAATCAATCTTTTATTTACAATTTTCAGATTCAACCTCTTCTTTACCCTCAGAGATTGACTTATCATCTTTCTCATAAGGTTTAAGAGAGAGTAGTGACTGATTTGACTTGATCCATGTGTTGGCTTCCAGACTACTTGCATTTGCATTGTATTGCCCCTTGGGATTTTACTATGGTTGAGATGAAAACTTACCTTTTTCTTGGAAACTGGGAGCATAAGTTAATTTTGCAAGAGTATCTTTAAAATCTGTCATGTTTTGAGCAAGTTGAGTATTGATTCTCTCTTGCTTTTTAATGAATGCATGCAATATTTCCTTAAGATTTCTTCTAGGAGGTGCATATCCATGAGAATTTTGGAAATTATAGTGTGCTTGAAATGGTGGTTGTAAAGTTTGTGTATTGTTGTTATCACTCTTCCAATTGAAATTTAGGTGATTTCTCCAACCAAGGTTGTATGTTTGTGAGTATGGGTTGTGGTTAGCCCTTTGAAAACTGTTTAAAACATGAGTTTGTTCATGGAGACATTCATTAAAAGAAGGCAATGTTGGAAAATTATTGGTTGAGTGTTCATTTGTTTCATATATTTGACATACAATGTTTTCAACAGATTTTAATTGACCACTCTTTTTCAATTCTATTGCCTTGACTTTTCTAGCTGAAGATGCAAACTTGACTTGAAGTTCATGATCTTCCCTAAGGTTGTACATAGCTCCATTAGATGTATAAGGTTGAGTTTTACTCAGTGCCTTATAAATACTCGTGGTGTCCTAATTTTAAGCATTTTCAGCTAACAAGTCTAAGTACTTCATTGATTCATCAAGGTCTTTATCTTTAAAAGTTCTATAGCACATTAATTCAATCATTTGCCTATCTCTAGGTGTTAACCCTTCATAAAAATGTGAAACCAATCTCTATGTTTCAAAACCATGATGAGGGCAAGTACTAAGCAAGTCTTGATACCTATCCCAACATTGGTAAAATGTTTCTCCTCGTTTTTAAGTGAAAGTGATACTTTATTTTTTGAAAGAGTTTGTTTTGTGAGATGGAAAAAACTTCTTTAAAAACTGTTATTGCATTTCATCCTTAGCACGAATGGATCTTGGTCTCAAATTTTATAACCATGTTTTAACTTTATCTTTTAATGAAAAAGGAAAAAGCTTTAATCTGATGGTGTTCATACTATTATTTAAATTATTATATGTGTTACAGAGCTCCTTAAATTTCTTTAAATGCAAGTATGGATTTTCCAATTCTAAGCAATGAAAAGAAGGTAAAAGTTAAATAATGCTTGGTTTGAAATTAAAATGAGATGCATCAGGAGAAAAAACTATACATGATGATGCATTTGTTTTTGTGGGATTCATGTGGTCTCTAAGTGTTCTAGCATGGTTATTCTCATTATTCTCATTATGAAGTGATTGATTATCTTCTTCGACCATATTTTTTAAAAATGATGAGGATATCCTATAAAGTCTATCACTTGATGTACGTGACCACACTCTCATGCACATGTAGGAATAAAATAAAAGGAAGAAGAAAATAAAAGAAGAAGAAATAAGAGAAAAAAAATAAAGTTATATACAAGAAAAGTGAAAAGTGAAAATAAAATAAATATTATAATTTATACAAAACTTACCTCCCCAGCAACAGCATTAAAAACTTGACACGATTAAAAAATTGATGTCTTCTCCCAAGTGCAAGAGTGTCGAAGTAATAAATAACCCGGCAAGACTGGGATCGAAGCACATAGAGGTTAATTGTATAAATTATAGATAACAACAACAACAACAACAACAACAATAATAAAGAAAAAGAAGGAGAAGAAAAAGAAAAAGATGAGAACTTTGAGATAGAATATTAATGTAAGGATTAAACAATGATAATAACAAATATCAAGGTTAGAGGTTCTACTAATGGTATGTCAAACAAGTATAATATAAACTCTTATTATTCAATTGGAAACCACACACAAAGGAGGTTCTAATCGGATTATAGATTGTTAACATGATTACATTAGTCATCTTATTCAGTTAATGCTAATACTTGTAAATCTCATCAAACATTCATGATTATAACTTATGTTAACAAGAAATCAAGTTCTTTTCATAGCTTAGGTGTTGATTATACCATACAATATGGGCTATGAAAGTGTCAAGCATTTGTTGTACCGAGTGTTATACAACATAAATCAAGATTAGTCATTTAACAAGCAAAGTATTAAAGAGTGAACAAGATAACAAATACAAAACATGTTAGTATCAAACATTAAAGTCCATATTGAGTTTACATTATACTTATTCTTACACCATTAATGTAACCTTTTCACCTTGATATAATAAACTTAGCTAAACATAATAAAAGAAAGAAAAATAAATAAATAAAATAAGAACATAAATAAGATGAAAGTTAACTAAGTAAATGAAAGGAAATGAAAGACATAAACTTGATATTAATGAAAGAAGGGTATAAACATTACAAAAAATACAAAGATAGAAAGCAAGAGCATGATCTTGATCTAGAAACCAAGATGTCTAAATGCATGACAAATGCCTCTTTTTATAGGCTGAAATTGGTAACTATTGATTTTATGACTAATTGATGAGTAGGTAGCCAACTATTGACTTGGTGACAATCCTTATCTTCTTTTGTCTGCCTAAAACATTATTGATAACGTCAAAATTGGAACCACTTAAAACATGAAAGTTGTAGGAAATTGTCTCAACTTTTTTATGTAAAAAATTCAAATCATTTCAACGTCTAGAACTCTAGATATGGCCAAAATATTAAATAATATTTGGGTTGGAGGATAGATTCAAACTTCTTTGTTGTTGCTCCAATTTGAACTTGAAAATGACCTTTTTAGATCTTGGGCTCCATATGAAAGTTGCGGGTCTATGTCTTACCTTTCAATCCATATAAAGTAGACCTAAATCTGAGATCTACAGTTCTAAATATGATCCAATTACTGAACAGTGTTCTGGTTTGGACTGCACTGACATCTCTTTTTTAAGTTTAGCCATCTCTTTATCATTTCAATTTCAATTCTTAAATTCATTAATCAATCTTTTTATTTATGTGATAGACCCGTATTTAAAATGAATATTTATCATAAATTAAAGGTATCTTATATTATTAGATATATTATTATAAAACATGCTTTAGTTAAGGAGTTGTTGATACTTCAAGTGCAAAATTATGATATAAAACCTTGATAAAAATACACTTTTAAGTATCAATCAATCATATTAGTCATCTTAAAAAAAAATTATATTCTTAATCAAAATATAGATAATGCTCAAACTTTTTTTTTAATTTGATTTGATCATGATTTTTTAGTTTGATTAAAATATTTTTTTTATTTTCTTTTAAGAAATGGAGATTTAGAGGATCTATTTGCTTTTAATTTGGTTTTAATGAGTTTTTATTTCAATTAAAAGGTGTTTTGTTTTGTTAGAAATGAAGATTTAAAGGTCTATATGTTGCTTTCATGTTTTCATTACAATAAAAGGCTTAGATTTGGGTTTTTAAAGTCCAAATGCTTGTACCTTGATCTTTCAATCATATAAGACATCCTTGTGATTGAAAAGATAAAACTTGTTTCATTTACACTATTTGAAGGGACAAGAAAACATAATCTTATTGTTATTCTATATGAATTTTAATAATTGGGTCTGAATTTTATTTTTATTATGTTTGAGTGATTGAATATTTAGAGAGAAGAGAGAAAGCTCTTGGATGTTTCAATTTCTGCTATTAATAACTATGAATTTGATGTCTATAGATTCATATATCAGAGGGAAACTCATTAGAGATTATTTCTACCATTAATAATATAAAAAAAGTAGATTAATGCTAGTTTTTTTTAATTTTATTTGATTACGAGTATTAAAATGTGTTTTTGATTAGAAATAGAGATTTATAGATCAATGTGATGTAGTTTTGATGTTTTTCATATTAAAAAACATTTGAATTTGAATTTTTTATGATCCAAATACTTTACCTCGATTTTTTAGTCACATTAGTCATCTCCTTCCATAAATAATGATGCAAATTAGTAATAATATGCTAGCGATGGTGGCTAATCTTTGCCATGAGGCTGAACTATTTTTTATAAAAAACACAATGTTTAGGTATTGAAACGGGGTTGAAAACAAAAATAAAAAAAATTCATGACAAATATATAACAATACTAATTAAATCTAAACCCAACATGAGATATTCCATTGAACCTGTAGCCCAAATTTTGTACTCGGAACAACTCAGTAAAAACATAAAGAGAATAATAAAGCTATGTTTTTATAGAAAAAAATATATTAATTTTTTAAACCTATAACCAAAGTCATTAGACATGAAACATCCAATGTAGAAAAACCATAAAATCCGATTTCAAAAAACGTAAATATTCAAGAGTGAAAAAAAATAGAATGTTAATCATACAAAAGGATTGAAAAAAATAGCAATTAAAAAAATAAGAATCACAATTATTATTACCACTATTATTAATAAGAATTATTATTATTATTATTATTATTATTATTATTATTGCTACAACTACTATTATTATTAAAATTACTATCATTTTTATTATTATTATTATTATTATTATTATTATTATTACCACCACTACAGCCACCACCCACCGCTATTATTAAAAATACTATTATTTTTATTATTGTTATCATCATCATCATCATTATTGCTATCACTATTATTATTGTTGTCGTTGCTCTTACAACTACTACTATTATTGTTGTTATCTCAATTATTACTATCATTAATATCATAATCATCATCATCATCATTCTTCTTCTTCTACTTATTATTATTATTATTATTATTGAAAAACAACCTTGAACTTAATTTGAAAGATAGAATTGAAAACTATAAAAACTTTGACAAAAAAGCTAAGAAAAATAATAAAAAATCAAAAGAAAAGGGACTAAATTGAAATCATTGAAAAAAATCATAAACTTAATTTGAAGAATAAAATTGAAATAATAAAAACTTTGACAAAAAAACCAAAGAAAAAACAAATAAGAAAAAGTAGAAGGAAAAAAATCAAAACATATTCTATATACAAATTAGAAATCAATGGTTAAATTGAAAACAAATAAAATATTAATAAAAAATAAAAAAAATACTAAAATCAAAACTAAAATGACTAAATTTGAAATATCAAAAACAATGAGAATCATAGTGCTTTTCTAACAATAAAAGAGAGAAATAAGATTAAAAAAAATCAGCAATGATAAACCGCCCATATCTTGACATCATGTACCACCTATTATGGATTAGGAGATAATAATGAATAAAATAATATGACATAAGCTTATGTTTTACCATTAGGAGCCATCATACTTGTCACCCAAAATGTTTGGTTGTTCTCATGCACTTGTGCATGATATGAGCATGCCATGAGATTTTTTTTATTTAAAAGTATTATTTTAAAGTTAAATTATAACATTGCCCCTCAACTAAATCATTGTTAAAAAAAATTGAGATTAAAATACTCTAATAACCTTGATCTCTATAAATTATATCTCTTTGATTTAAGGGTCTAAATATGATTATACTGTGTATTAAAACAGCAAAAATATCTAATATCTTTACCTAATATAATTGTTTTTTTTTTAATTTTTACTATAGAGGTATTTTGGTTGCTTGATTAGTCATTAAAATGATGAATAGACAAAAACAGCCCAAAACAAATCAATAAAAACAATTAAAACATGCAAAAATACTAATCCATCCCTAGTTCAAAAACAATTATTGTTTTTAATCAAGATTATAGATGTCACTGCACTATTATAATAATAAATAATGACAATAAATAATTAAGTATGTCCATGGCCACAGGAGAATTCTTGTTTTTAATAAACAATTATTGTTTTTAATATATTAGTTACATCCACGAAAACATGAGTGCGTTAAAAATGTGTTTAATTGCATAATTGTAGTTATTTTTAAAGTGTTTTTTTTTTAAAATATATTAAAATAATATTTTTTTTATTTTTTAAAAAATATTTTTGATATCAGTATATTAAAATAATCTTAAAATATAAAAAAATATTAATTTAAAATAAATAAATAAATATTTAAAAAAAACCACTTTTGAAATAATTAAATTCTAAAATGTCAACAAGGCTGATGTATGCACATAGTCCTGGCTGATATATAGATATTGTCGTTACATCTTGCTATCAATTCGAAGGCCTCTAAGCCACCTAGATACATTTATACTTTTCTCCTTCCACAATAAATACCAGTTCTTCACCTCCCTCGTTGCGTTTTACGTTTGCCAACCACCACCATCACTCACCTTCAATGGTGATGCTTTGAACTTCTGTTGCTTCACGGATTGACATGCCTCGTTTTGACAGTCAAAGTTTTCCTGCACAACATGAAATTGATGCGGCAATCTGTATATCAATCCATTGGACTGTCCCCCTATCAGATAGGAGGCCGACGACTTCTGCATGGTAGGGAAAAAAAGTAATTTAATGCACAAAAATTTGGGATGTTTAACAGTTTTTCCTTCGATTTTTTCTTTTTATACTAACGGGGACCGTGTATTTCATTAATCTGGATGCTTGTACACGAGCTGCCACTCATGTCAATGTATTCCTCATGCATCTATTTCTCCAGGTGAGCTGGTTTTGTGAGATACTGCTATCGACCGTCATGGCCTCGCTAGGTTTATTTCTCATGGTAGCTAAATCTGCATGCTAGCCAGGAGTCACAGCGTCCAGTTCCACTTTCTCTGTATATATAGTCGAAAAGCTAGCTAGCTGTTCCTTCACACAGACGCTCAAAATAGACTCATGCTCCCCACTTCTTTGGATTTTGACTGTTTCTCGAGCTAGGTGTTCGGCATTCAGCATCCTTTTCTATTTGATTTAATTAAGTCCATGTTGAAAGACTTGGGTTTTGATTGATACAACTTTTGTTTTTGGTTTTATATACTATTTAAAAATACTTTTGACTTAAAAAATGATATTAAATTAATATTTTTTAGTACTTTTTTAATATTTTTAATATACTAATATAAAAATCCTATTATCTCATGTCTTGCAGCTTACAAGGCATGCAAGCATTAAAATCTTATCAACTCTTCCGTAGTCGACGAAAAATAAATTCTACAGCAACCAGCTCTAGCTAGCTAGGACACCACGATATGGTTCCTCTTCAGTGCCTGCAAGCTGCTCTCTCTCTAACCTGTGTGGTTGGTTCTTTATTGAACTTGTAGATGCACGCATTGTAAACTTGAAGATAATCTTCTTCTCTTGTGGGGTTCGGCAGTTTTTGCTCCCCTTTATTTATCAATTCTTGTTTAAAAAACCCTATATTCTTTGTAACAGTATCCATTAATTTGACAAGAATAGAATGTATTTATCGATCCCATGACTGAAATTCATCAAATACCATGGAAATCAGGAAATGGTATGCAGAATGAATAATCTCCTAATTAAATGTCAATGACCTACCCATCCACCCTGAAGCGACTGCTGCCAAGATTCACCTACTTGAGGACAAATTATGTATAATGGACCGACGGATATTAGTTGGTGGCACATTAATTTAAATAGCTACTTAATTGCTAAACCAGCCTCTTCAGTACGTAGGCCAATCTAGTAATCCGCGATTCAATTCAATAATTTAACTTAGTTAAACTATCAAATCAATTCAAAATAAAATTCGGTTGCTTCACTATACTCTAGTGTTTCAGTAATATATTTTTCATATCATTTGATTCACCTGATAATTTTTTTTAAATGACATGTAAATATGGTAATTTGATCTAGTTCAATATTTATGTATTTATTTATTTTATCTTCACTTAAATTTGTAGTATCCCTTGAAAAAAATCACACTAACCTTTCAAAAAAATTTCCCAACCATTAAATAATGGTCTTGATATGCTATCTAATAAATTCCACTAATTATAAGCAAATAGAAAAAAAAAATTAAAATATACACAATTTATCATAATAGAGAGACTCATGAGTGGGTGTTGTGTTTACATGATCAAGGATGATTAATAACGTGTTTGGTAATGATGCAATATAATTTTGTAAAAATATTTTTTAATTAAAAATATATTTTTATATTAATACATTAAAATCATAAAAAAACTAAAAAATTAATTTTGTATTTTTTTTTCAAGTAAAAAATATTACAAAAAAACAGTAAATAAATGCCTAAAATTCTCCCAATCTTTGTCATGTACATAATTCATGATTTTAACCTTTTATTAAAATGAAATTGTCAAGTCTACATGTCATTAAAGCGGATCCATATATTGTAAAGTAATGAACATTTAATTTTAAAATAATGGAAAGCAGATGACAGTTTTCGTATGCTGTTTTCAAATAATATTAATTTTTTAATTGATAAGCTCATTACATTTAATCCTGCCTGCCAACTTTATAAACATAAAATAGGATTGACATGAATATTCTTTTGCAGTTTGTTTCTGTATTTGTTTTTTAATGGTGATAATAAAATTATTTTTAATTTTATCATTCTTCAATTTTTTTTAATCTTTTAGATTTAATTCTTATTTTTTATGTGAGGTAATTTATAAAATTAATTTCTTTTTATGATTTCATTTTTTTTTTATTTTTTTCTATAAAATTTGATTCTCATCTTTTTAATTATTGTTTTCATACTTGATGAGTTTTTTAATTTATTTTATTTTTTAATATTAATGTAATATCCATATTTTTCCAGAATACTTTCAAAAAATTGATTGTAAAATGTGTATATTACAAATCCTATTTACTTAGATAGGTTTCATACTTCTATAGAATATAAATTTATCAGTCCATCAGTACCCTTCAATCGTTCGACCGGTTTGATCAATCAAATTTAATAATAACCAGCTTTATTATTCAATTAATCAATCAATATATTTGAGTAGTTTAACTGGTTAGCTTATTGTATGATTTTAACAATAGTCAAATTCACTATTTAATTTTTTAAAGTGATCCTTTACAACCCTAGTCAAATCTAGGTTTCTTTTATGGTTTCTATCGAGGATTTATTGAAAACCTTCAAAATTCTCCTTTCATTTATCTTATTTTCCTCTTTTCTCCTCCCATAATTGACTATTTAAAGAGGACGAGGAGAATTCCCATGAAGTTCCTATGTTTCCCTCAGTTTCATCCCATTTTCAGCTGAATCAGTCGACTAGTTTAGACAAAACTTTATATATCAATTTCATTCTTCCTTTTATTGTTCATATTATTCAATCCCACACTAATTTTATTCATCATTCCAATTCAAATTAGTTTTCAAATTTTTTGAGGATTTATAATTAAATTAGTTGGAAATTAATATTCTTGAATAAGCCTAAGTCTGAAATTTCAAGGGTTATAATTTTAGAATATTAACTCAAGTTTAGGAGATATTCATTCGAGTTTACTTTGTTTTTTCACATGTTATTAAATTAGAGTTGTTTTTTATATTATTAAATTGACTGAAATTATCATTTGCTTTTTTAAAAACCCTAGCATTGCTTTAATATTTTTCTTCTTATGTCCCAAAAAATTTGCCCTCATCCGCATCCGTGTTGTTGTGTCTGTCGCCGATATAGGTTTACCAAATAACTATTTTTGGGTCTTTTTTTAATGTTATATATATATATAATATATTCTCTTTAAACCTTCTCAATTTTTTTTATATAAAAAATATCTCATCAAACATGTGATCATTTAAGTATTTTAAAAGAATTTTGGCTAGCATGCATCATTTTTTTTACTTTCTGATATCTTTATAATTTCTTTTAAGGTTGAAAAAAATTATCTAACCCGCTACATAAAGTGGATAAAAAAATCAGTATCATTCTAGTTAGCGTTGTTCTTTACATCTCCTCATCACACAAGTATATGAAGAGGTTAATGGTATTTAAATCCTATTGAATAGTCCAAACTTGTTGCACCCACTATAGTTATTTTTTTATATTTTTAAATTGTTTTGACATGCTAATATCAAAAATAAATTTTAATAAATAAAATTAAAAATATTATTTTAATATATTTTTAAGCAAAAAACACTTTAAAAAATAATATTAATTACACTTTCAAACATGCCTTCATAGAGATGATGTATTTAAAATAAATGCTTTTGACAATCAGGATTGACAATGTGTTATCATTTTTTTTCTAGATCTTTTTGATATACTAGTGTATAAATAAATTTTAAAAAATAATCATAATTACAGTTACAAATACTTCATAAAAAAAGTGATGTATTTATAATCAATAGTTTCGACAATAAATGCCCAACAATGAGTGGATAACAAAGTGCTTCCCTTGCTACCTAGATACTCCAAGAAGACAAGGATTCTCCTTTTTAGTCTTCACTTATAATATTAAATGTTCTTAAATGTTCATGGTTCATATGCAAAGTTATAACTACTTTTCTTTGACAAGTTTAGCTACTTTCCTCGATAGGTTCAAGCGAAACGCCTTTGTTACTGGCTATTCAGATAAAGGAAGCAAGTGTGCTTCACATAACGTTCCTTATTTCTTTAAAGAAAATATTCTTAAGAAGTCTCTTAAGCGAGATCATTCTTCTAGAAAAGATAACTCTAAGAAGAGTCAGAAAATGTTGATAAGAGAACACCTAACCACGCTAAAATGCATACCACTCCATTGAACGCTACCTTTATAGAGGCCCATAGTCATCCATGGTAAAGAGTTCATTTGTTACCCTTTACCCATAAAATCTCCATCCAATAGCACACATCTAAGAAACACTACATGCTCCATAAGGATAAAAGACATGACATGGAGGACTATTATGTTTTGAATAATGAAGTAGAAAGGTTGATAGCTAAAGGCTATCTTCACCAATTCTTGAAGAAAGACTCCTACTTCAAGTAGAGTAAGGAAAAGCATGATTGGTCTATATTGGTGTTACCTAAAATTAATGTGATTTTAGGTGGCAACTTTATAGGAGATGATTCTAGTATAGTGAAAAAAATAAATACAAAAAACTAGTCTTGACAACTAATCATCTCTAAAACTATTAGCACAAGCCCATCGTCTTTACTATAGAAGATGAAGAGGGAATAACTTTACTACATGAAGATGCCTTGGTCATATTTATGATCATTTCCAATCATCAAGTATATTGAGTGTTGATACATGTTAGAAGTGCAATTAATATCCTTTCTACAGATGTAGTTGAACATATAGGGATATACCCCTCAAGACTAACCTCAATGAAAACTCCCATCATTGGGATAGAAAGCTTAGGCATACCAGCGAAAGGCACTTTGGAAATCCCAATCAACATTGCCACTCCCTCTAAGTGTGTCTCTCTTCAACAAGCTTTCATGGTTATGGACATGAACTTAGCTTATAACACCATCTCCAACAGGCCTCTCATTGATCAAATTAATGCAGTTGTTAACAATAGAAATTTAGTATTGAGATTCCTAACTCAGAAGAGAGTGGCTATAGTATGAGGGAATCAAGTAACCTCGAGGCAAAGTATATTTACTTGTTTAAAAGGGAAAATAGCCCTAGTATTATACTAATGATGGTCCTTAAAGGAAAGAGTAAAGGTTAAAACTGAGGCTGCTGAAAAATTAAGAAATGTACTTCTAGAAAAAAAAAATAAGCAACTCGTCATAAAAATGGGTTCCACCCTAACATCAACATAATAATAATCATTGATAGAGCCCCTCTATATCCAAAGATCTAATTTTACAATAGACACTTCTGACATGCTATGAATTAGTCATAAAATTACAAATCATTAGTTGAAATTGAATCCAAATGTTCATCCAATTCACCAAAAGAAAAGGAATTTTTGGGGTGAAAGATAGAAAATAATAACATAAGAGGTGGATAAGGTCCTAGTTGTTGGCTTTATTAGGGAAATAATTTCCCATACCTAGTTAGGGAATGTAGTGATGGTCTAAAAGAGTAATGATAAGTGATAAATGTTGAACAAAGCTTGTTTAAAAGATACCTATCCTCTCTCTAAAATTGATTGTTTGGTTGACTCTACCTCAAGTTTTGAATACTAGAGCTATTCGTATGCCAACTTTGAATATCATTAAATTCTCATATACCTCGGTAATAAGGAAAAAACAACTTTCATAACTAAGGGAGAAATATTTTTTTACATAGTCGTGCCTTTTAAGTTAAAAAATGCTGGAGATATTTACTAATAAATGGTGAATAAAATATTTAAAAATCAACTTGGAAGGATTATGGAAGGATATGTTGATGACATTTTAGTGAAGAGTTTAAACTTTAAGCAATATCTTTTGGACCTGGAAGAAATCTTTTGTGTTGAGCCACCACTAGATAAAACTTAACCCTTCTAAGCATGTCTTTACCATCAAAGAAGGAAAGTTTCTAGGTTTCTTCGTGAGCAGCAATGAAATTAAACCTAACCCAAAAAAAGTTCAAGCCATATTAAGCATGACTACTCCTCAGTTAGCAAAGGAAATTCAACGTCTTATAGGGAGATCGGTTGCTCTTATTTAGTTTATAATTTGTTTAAGGGAGCGTACCCTGCCATTTTTTAAGACCTTGAGAAACATAAAAAACTTTGAGTGGACTTTAGATTTCTAGAAGGCTTTTGAGGAGCTAAAAACACATTTTTTATCTCCCAAGATCTTGTCTCAACCAAAAAAAAAATAAAAGCTTTTTTTTCTTTACCTAAGAGTGAAAGATTCAGTTGTAATCTCTATTCTGGTAAGAGAAGATAAAGGAATACAACGTCTAGTTTACTATTACAACCATTCTTTATATAATATTGAAAAAAGATATATGAAAGTGAAGAAGGTAGCCCTAACTCTAGTAAGCTCTTTTAAAAAGTTAAAACTATACTTCTAAGCTCATCAAGTCATATTTTTGACAAATTATCCTCTACGATAGATAGTTCATAAATTAGAGATGTCTGGGCACCTAATTAAATAAGATGTCAAGTTGGGAGTGTTTGGTCTTCAGTATAAACCCTAACCACAACTTCTTTTGTTAAATTAGAGGCTCTAGTAAAATAACCTTTGATGATCCTTACCAAGAAAATATATGTTGATGACTCTTCTAATATCAATGAAAGTGAAGCTGGGATAATGCTTATCAGTCTCGAAAAACAAGTAACTGAATGTAGAGTTTATTTTAAGTTCACACCTATGAATAATGTATCAAAGCATAAAACTCCTCTTGTAGGATTACACTATATAGAGGCCTTGAATACATACCCTTCCAAGTTCATAATGACTCATAGTTTGGTCAATGCCAAGAACTGTATGAAGTTAGAGAGCCAACCATGCAATAGTATCTTTATAAGGTTTAACTTTATTTGAAAGTTAGAGGCAAAAATATTTCAATCACTTGTATTTTAAAGGAAGAAAATCATTGAGAAAATCTCTTATCCAAGCTAGCAAGCTCAAGTCCTATTAACCTCCATACAAAAGTCTAGGTTGAAGTTTTGGAAAAATCAAATATGGATGAAAAAGAGTTAGTGGCTCCTCTCTCATCAATAGTGAGGAAGATTGAAGAATCTTATTTGGCCTATATCTAGAGTTCTAGAAGTTCAAATGACCTCTATTTTTTTTCATGGAAAGCTGAGACAATTTCTTACAATTTCATGTTTCAAGTGGTTCCAATTCTGACATTATCAATGACATTTTGGGTAGAGAAGAGAATATAAAGATTGTTACCAAGTCAAGAGTTAGTCATCCACTCATCAATTAGTCATCAAATCAATAATTCTCAATTTGACATATAAAAGGAGACATTTGTCATGCATTTATGCTTCTTGGTTTACATATCAAAATCATACTCTTACTTTCTCTCTTTGTATTTTTTTGTATTGCTTATGTTTACTTTCATTAATATCAATTTTATACCTTTTATTTTCTTTCCTTTACTTAGTTAACTTTTATCTTATTTATATTTTATTTTGTTTATTTATTTTTCTTTCTTTCATTATGTTTAGCTAAGTTTATTATGTCAAGGTGAAAATGTTACACTAATGGTGTAAGAATAAGTATAATGTAGACTCAATATGGACTTCAATGTTTGATACTAACATGTTTTGTATTTGTTTTCTTGTTCACTTTTTAATACTTTGCTTGTTAAATAACTAATCTAGATTTATATTGTGTAACATTTGGCACAACAAATACTTGGC
Source organism: Populus ilicifolia (assembly GCA_015708895.1). Classification (NCBI taxonomy): domain Eukaryota; kingdom Viridiplantae; phylum Streptophyta; class Magnoliopsida; order Malpighiales; family Salicaceae; genus Populus; species Populus ilicifolia. The sequence continues at coordinate 62,831 of SRLM01002203.1, read as the reverse complement.
ACTTTTATAGCTCATATTGTATGGTATAACCGACACCTTAGTTATGAAAGAAACTTAATTTAATGTTAACATAAGTTATAATCATGAATGTCTAACAAGATTTACAAGTATTAGTAGTAATCGAATAAGATAACTAATGTAATCATGTTAACAATTTATAATCTAATTGGAACCTCCTTTGTATGTGGTTTCCAATTGAATAATAAGAGTTTATACTATATTTGTTTGACATACCATTAGTGGATCCTTTAACCTTAACATTCATTGTTATCATTGTTTAATCCTTACATTAATATTCCATCTCAAAGTTCTCATTAACGATTTCTTCTTCTTCTTTTTATTTTTTATTCTTTATTATTATTATTATTATTATTATTATTACTATTACTATTACTATTACTACCACCACCACCACCACTACTACTACTACTATTATTAGTATTGTAGTTGTTGTTGTTTATAATTTATACAATTAACCTCATATGGTTCGATCTTGGTCTTGCTAGGTTATTTATTATTTTGACACTTCTACACTTAGAAGAAGACATCAATTTTTTGATCTTGTCACTTCATATTGATTATTGTTTCTTTGACATATTGCATCCTTAGACCAATAATCAAGCTAAACTGACTAACAGAATCTTACTTAATAGACTCAAAAGTGAAATAAAAAATTTCAATCAAAATAGGTAGAGATGTTGAATAAAATCTTCCGAGCCTACAGAAAAACTTAGAAGATGTCCACTAGTTAAACTCCTTTTCACCTTATATATAAGACTAAAGCTATAATCCCTTTCGAGATTAGATGTTCAAGCCACTAGATAGTTCACTATACCTTAGAAAGCAATGAATAAGGTCTTAGGACCAATCTCAACATAGAAAAATCTTGTCCAATTACTATAGTTAGAAATAATGTCAAAGTTAAAAATAGAAGTTTCAAGTTTGTAGATTCAATCCTAAAAACTAGAAGCTACATACAATAAATAAAATAGGGGCTAATTGACCCCAAGAGAGGATGATCCTGTTAGGGTAAGTAGTCAAGGCAAAATACTTATTATTTAAAAGATATGGAAAGGAAAAATCTCCCCCACACCTAGCATTTAGACACTTAAAATTGTATCATGGTGAATAAAAATATATGTTTTTTTTTATCTATGAATGTCTCATCTTTTTTTCTATATTTTCTCTACTGATTAGTACTTAAAAGTACATTTTTATAAAGACTTTATATCATTATTTTGCACTTAAAGTATTAATAACTCCTTAACTAGAGCATATTTTATAATAATAAGTCTGATAATATAAGATACCTTTAATTTATGGTAAATATTACTTTTAAATGTAGGCCTATCACATAAATCAAAGGATTGATTAATGAGTTTAACTACTGAAATTGAAAATACAAAAAAGAGTATGGTTGAATTCAAATTGAAACACCATTTGGTTATTGGATCATAACTAGTGCTATAAAACTTGGATTTAGATCTAGTTTATATGGATAGGAAGTTAAGATATAGGCCTAAAACTTTTTTGAAGTGTCCAAGATTTTAAAAGGACCGTTTTTAAGTTCAAATTATAGTAACAACAAAGAAGTTGAAATCTATCATGTAACCTAGATACTATTTAGTATTCAGCCCATATCTCAAGTTCTAAAATTTCAAATGATCTCATTCTTAATTTGTTGGAAAGCTAAGATAATTTTCTAGAACTTTCATACAGACTATTTGTTCAAATTCTGACTTTTTTTTGCATAAAACAAAGATAAGGATTGTTATTAAATCAAAAGGTGACCATCCACTCAACAATTAGTCATCAAATAAATAGTTTTGAATTTTAGCCTATAAAAGGAGGCATTTGTCATGTATTTGGACATCTTGATTTTCAGGTCAAGATCATTTCCTTACATGCTTTCTTTCTTTGTAGTTTAATATTCTAGTTTTATTTCATGTTATAGTTTCATTAATATCTTGTTTATGTCTTTCATTTCCTTTAATATACTTATATAATCATGTTTTTCTCTTGTTTATTTATGTTTCTCTTCTTTATTATGATCATTTAAGTTTATTATACCTAGGTGAAAAGGTATCATTAATGGTATTAGGATAAGTATAATATAAACTCAATATAGACTTCAATACTTATATCCTAAATGACTTGTTATTAATATATTTTATTATTTTTATCTTATTAATTCTTAATATCTTACTTGTTAAATAGTTAGTCTAGATTTGTGTTGTATAACACTTGGTATAATAAATGTTTGGCACTTTTATAGCCAACCATGTGATATATAACCTACACTTGTGCTATGAAAGGAACTTTATTTGTTGTTAACATCATGAATTCTTGATAATATTTAAAAGATTGATGTTTTTTAAATAAGATAATTAATATGATCGTATTAACAATTTATAATGAGCTATTAATGATAAATTATCCAATTAAAATCTCTTTTATGTGTAGTTTTCAGTTGAGTAATAAAAAGAGATTATATTACATTTATTTTTAATATCATTAATGGATTCTCTAACGTTGATATTTGTTTTTTTCTTGTTTAATTCTCACATTAATCTTACATCTCAAAGTCCTTTTTAACTTATTATTATTATTATTTATAATTTATATAGTTAACCTCCATATGGTTTGACATCAATCTTGTCAAGTTATTTATTACTTCGACAATCTTGTACTTAGGATAAGACATCAATTTTTTATCATGTCATCCGCCATCTCTAAAAGGATTATTATGTGGTCTCTTTAAGGCCAACCGTCTTTCATTTCTCTAAAGAGGTTATTATATAGTCTCCCCATGGGTAGTAGTCAACATAACCTCAAGTGTTGTCTCCACCTAAAAACATGAGTTCATATCATGGCTAGTCAGATTAGAGGACTCATGAGTGTACCTACCACTAAGAGTTCCTTTTTATCCCGAGTAAAGGGGAAATAACAACCATATATGGCTAAAGTCAGATAATTACACCGCCAACCTTATCGATACAATATAGTTGTTGGACCCATATAACTTATTTTCTAAGTATGGGAGTTAAACCTATACAAAATATTTTTGAAATATTAGCTTTGGATCAATACAACTTAATTTCTAAGTATGTATGATAGACCTATACCAATTATGTTTTCTATGAATGGGTGTTGGACCCACGTTGTTTGCTTGAAAATGCCTACCAAAAGACTTAGAAAATATAACAATTTAAAAGACTTGGAAAATATAGATATTCAAAAAAAAATTCAAGGTTTGAAAGCCAAAATAAAACATTACAAGTAAAATAAATAAAAAACAAGATTACATATCCATCCTAAGCTCTTGGGCAAGCTAGACACCTTTCTTTACTGAGATGACCTTAGCAATGAATACGTCATCAAAGTCAGTAATCTGATTAGTGAAGAAGGATTCACTAAAATCCATTTTTATTCCCCTTAAAAGGTTAAAGAAATACAACATGGACAAGAGAAGCCTATCCATTATGATCTCTTTTAGACATACATACTCCCCACACTTAAGAAAGAACTTATGTGAGGGATTCTTCAATGTCTCTACCTTTAACTAGAAATTTTAAGCATCCTCATTTGTCATCCTTAACTCCCCTCACGAGCCTTCTTAAACTCTTTGATTTTAACCACCTTATTTTCTAGAGAATCTATCCAGTTATACGCCTCTCCAAGTTTCTTCTTAGTAGACTCTTGAATAAAAGTTTGTGCTCTAAGATCTCTTTACTGTTGAGTATAAGTAGCCTTAAGAGATTTAATTCAGCATTTTGAGCGTGTTTCTCATTCTTAGCCTTCGCAACTTTACCTTGTTAATACAATATTGTTCTATTACTTCCTTCATGACCCTCTTTTCTTTATCCTATTGACTTTTTGAGTGGGCACATATCATAAAGGTTTAAGCAATTAAAAAGACAATAAATTCACATCTTTAAAACTATTTAATATATAAAAAGAATAAGAAGATATATAAATCTCTCATACTTGGATGGCATATGCCCACATCATAAGGAAAGGTAAAGAGCTTGTATAAGGTATCTATCACCTCCAATTCTTAAGACCCAAGATAAACCTTTCTTGGAGATTGGTCTCTATTATCCCCCTCTCTTCCTAATTTAATATAGGGAAATAGATAGGGGTGCAATCCAAGTTGAGTTTAGAAAAGAAATCTTTTACCCAATTAGATTGGGGTGTTTGGTTGGTGGAAGGATCACGTGTATATTAAAATATGAGGTGATTGAGACCTTTACTCTCTTATATAATGAGGCAGCCTTTGGGATAAACCTTATACCATACAATTGATCTTGTACTTGGTATGAAGATCATGTAATTTGTTACATATCCTCTATTACTCCTTGTAGAGGAAGGGCTTATCATTGACCCCAATAAAGGGAGCTTTTCATAAGTAGGTACAACCTCATATGATATTGCTCAACTTAAGGTCTAGTTATGCCCACGTACTTCATTATAACCCATTTCCCCCTCCACTTCTTTAACAAAAAAGCTTCCTTTTAAAGGTGTCTTTCATAGGCTTTTTTTAACCTACTAAAGAAGTTACAAAACCAAGGGATAAAATGTCCCCTTTCAGCACTACCGATCAAGGTGTAACACTGCCTGAACACCTTGGCCATGGGTTCTTTTTTTAGGACCCTCATCAACTTGTCAAAATTAGACGAGAAAATCTAACCATTAGGATGGAGTTGAGCATGGCTCAGGTTGAAATAAAAGAGAATTTGCTTTATAAACCCTTGTAAAACAAATGAGTACTCAAACTCATATATGTAGATAGGGGAAATAATAATGAAATGGCCCCCAAAAGACTTTTCTAGAGACCTAGTTAACACGGTCATTAGCCTCCGATATCAAAACCTTATAACTCTCTAGTTATTTAGTGCTAACCATGGACATTTAGTCCAAAGAAACAATGCTTTCAACCTCATCTAGAGGTGTCTTTGGCAACCTTTCTTGTCCTCTAAGTTTTGAAACCTCATGAGGACTTATATCTCTTATTCTAGTAAAAAAGGGCAAAACAACTTCAGTTTCAAAAATTGGGCCAGTTCCAATGGTCATAGATCCCTAGCGAACACCACCAGGCCTAAAACGAAAATCTCCTTTAAGAAACATGATTTTCTTACCTTTTCTAGACACTATTCTTAAAAAAAAATCAAGAAAGAAAATGAAGAGGAGTCATTTGTTTACCTAGAATTTTCTCTTTTGCAAAGGTCTTTTATCTTATTTTAAGCTCCTATAACATGGAAGACAGAGGAAACTTTGGCAAAAGTAAAAAATAGAATTAAAGAAAAAAGGGGTTTATATATAGTTCATTGCCCTTTACTCCCAATAATGAATAAAAGACATGTCATCCCATTATAACCCTATAAAAATCTAAACAACTATTATATTTATTGAACATCATTGTGTGGTCTTCTTAAAAAGATTATTTCGCCTCCCCCAAACAACACTTAAAATCAATATAGAAAAACACCTCTCCTCTAAAGGGCTTTTCAAGTCTTTTCACATTAAATGTATAAAGACTTGGGAGGCAATTAATGGGTTAGTATTTTCAACTCAATATGTTGTGCTCTTAAAAGGCCCAAATCCATAAATAATGTGTTAGCCTAATTAAACATTGGTCTGGTATCTTATTAGACCCAACATACTTAGGTTCAATTATAAGCTGAGATCCACAATAACTTGAGCTTAGCTTATAGATGAATCTAAGTATATTGGATTTAACATCTTGTTATACTTCTAATAAACTAGGCTCATCTTGCCATACTTGGGTTTTTTTTTTCTTATGACTAGGAGTTGAAGTTGACACCCTTTGACTTTAGGACATGTAAATATATAAATACTAAATAAGGGTATAACTAGTTTTAGTTCAACTTCAAGTTAAAGCAATTGATGAACTCAAGAGTGTGTTTGTTATTATAACTATCCTTACCGATTAGATATTACCATTCATTTTAGTTGCAACATAAAAAATCTTAGTGAGAGGGAAAATGATAAAAAAAGAGGAATAATACATAGTTTGTTAAATAAAATATAAACTCTTAAAAATATATGTAGTAGTGCAAGTAAGGATCGTTTCCACGGAAAGTATCTACCCTAGTATTATGTCCATGAACTATATAATAATAAAAACAATTTTAGGAAAAAAAACTAAGAAACACTTAAATTAAATTATCAAAATCAATCAAAAGAACAAGGACTGATCTAAGTCAACATCTACCATTGAGTCTTTAAAAACTGAACATCAATGTATGTGTGTGTGTGTATCAATTTGAACTTTAAATTCTCACCATTAGAACTATTTTCTTATCTCTTTTAATTCTAGTAAATTAGAGAACAAGCAATATAATTAACCCTAACTACTAAATAACACAAGAAAAGTGTTAAAATTTAATATAGTAGAGGCCTTAAAACTTGGATTAGCATGACAAAGAATGTTTTAGCATGTTTGCAGTACACATGCAAGATTTATGTCAAATTTTAACCTTAATGAAATTAGTATCTTTTAAAAATTAAAACATGAAAATTATAGATGTGTTTCTTGCGGTTGATATCATTTATAATCATCTCAATCGGAGTTCAGAGGAAGGAATCATGTCTAGATTACAAAGTGAGGATAAAATTATCTAGAAGCATCCAATTGATTTTATTTTGTTATTAACATCTCCATTTACTTTCTAAATCAAAATATAAAATTAATAAGTGTATTTACACATGAAATAAGTATAAAATAAAGAGAAAAATATAATATTTTGCATTCTTATCATTACAATATCATAAAAAAAACAGGAAAAAAAATTAGGATGTTAATTTTATAGTTGAAGCTCTAAAACATCATATTAAAAAGCTAAACTGAAGGTATTTGTTTTTCATCTTGACAACTATTTTGGATTCTAAAGCTTAGGTGTGATTTTTCTTGGGTAATCAATGCCATTACTTAAGAGCTCTTGTTGAAACCTATTCATGATCGGCAATGGTAGCAATATGGGTCCTAAGATGCCCTCCACCCCGTAACTATTTTTGAATCCACCAACATGGTAGCTGGCACAAGGTCCAGCTCCAATTAGACCCTCGTAAACAGCTTTTCCCCATCCAAAATCAATATCTCCAAGTCCAAGACAAGTGACATCAGCAATAAGGAAGTTCCAAACTGTTGTATAGTGTGGTCTCCCTTTTAACACCATAAGGTCTGCAAGTGATTTAATGTATTCATCTAGGTCTTCAGTCTCGTCACTAGCTCAAGAGCATACCCCACTGTGCTCTGACACAATGCAGCCTTTGAAATGGCAGTTGGGCAAGCGAAAGCATTGCCGTAGTATCCACTGGGAACTTTTAGGCCTTGCTTTCAACGTACGTTGATAATGACCGATAAACGAGCAACCTCTTTGGGGTCAAGTTGAAGTGTAATTGTCCGAGATCTCCATAAAAATAAAGCCAGCACCTCAAAGTTGGAGCATTTTTTAAGGCGGGGTGGAATGTAAAAGGCTGCAGAAGCTTGACTTTTTCATTAATAAAACACCCATATAAATACAAATCAGAAGTGTTTGAAAAACCTACAATTTATAAGTTACAGCTATAACAAACAACATTTAAATATATTTAAATAATCACAATCTGATAAGAAATAATACAAGCTAACAAGAGAAAGCCAGCAGATGATAAAGAAGCAGCTAATTATCTTTGTTACATCTCTATTATGCCCCCTCAAGATGGAACGCACGAGAGAATTCCGATCTTGTGTTTAAGCTAAAGAAAATGTTGGCATGGAAGTGGTTTGGCGAGAGCATCCACAAGTTGATCTTTAGATGAGACGTATGCCACATGAAGAACACCACTTTAAACTTGATCCCTAATAAAATAAAAATCTATAGCAACATGCTTCATACAAAAATGAAATATCATATTTGAACAAGGTTAAGTGGCACTAATATTATCACAATAAATAACAAGACATTAGGAAAGCAAAATGTCAAAATCAGTTAAGAGATAACAAATAAAATTAAGTTCAACAGCTGTATTGGCAATAGAATGATACTCTGGCTCTGTGGAAGACCTAGCAATCATGTGTTTCTTTTTAAAGCACCATGAGATTGGATTTTGACCAAGATAAATAATGTAAGCACTGGTGGAGCAAAAAGTGTCCTTGTCCCCTGCCCAATTTGTATCTGAAAATGCTTGTAAACTGAGAAAAGTGTTAGAAAATACATATAAACTGAGTGTTGAGTCTTTGTAGAGTTGTAAGTCATCATCAATAGTGCCAACAAGATAACATAGTAGCCATTTGATAAAGGACCAATGGTCAGTTGTAGGACATTGCATATATTGAGATAATTTGTTAACAGCAAATGCAATGTCTGGTCGAGATATAAGCAAATATTGAAGACTGCCAACAACCTTGGGATACTCAGTGGGATTAGAAAGCGAGGAACCTGATATAAAAGTGAGAGTGGGACTGATCAATAGGGGGTGAGTACAGTTTTTGCATCTTACATATTAGTTTGAATAAGGTCTGTGATATATCTTCTTTGTGAGAGTAGCAAACCATGTTGGTTTGGGATAATTTCTATGCCCAGAAAGTAAAGAGACCAAGTTCTTTAATAGAGAAGCATTGAGCAAGAATAATAATGAAGTGATTAACTTTGGTTTCATGGTCTCCTATAAGAATCAAATCATCAACATAAACAAGAGGATATATTGTGTAGCCATCAGCATGAAATATAAAGAGTGATTTATTAACATAGGAATTATGAAAACCAAAATATAGGAGAAAAAAAGTGATGTATCAACATAGGAATTATGAAAACCAAAATACAGGAGAAAATTCTTTAGCTTCTAATACCACACCAGAGGGGCTTGTTTCAGGCCATAAATGGCTTTGTTGAGTTTGCAGACATAAAAGGGATGATCATTGTCAACAAATCTCAGTGGCTAAGACATGTATACATTCTCTGATAGATGGCCTTAAAGAAAGGTATTGTTGACGTCAAGTTACCGCAAGGTCTAATCATGGCTCACTGCAATACTATGAACAATCCGGATAGTGGTTGGCTTTACAACAGGACTGAATGTGTCATGGTAGTCAATTCCAGGACGTTGATGAAATCCTTTGGCAACCAAGCGAGCTTTGAACCTGTCAATAGAACCATCAGATTTTCATGTAGTACAAAATACCCACTTATACCTAACCAGATTGTAACTGCTAGCTGGTGGAACTAGAGCCTAGGTGTCATTCCTGACTAAAGCATCATATTCCTCAGACATAACCTCACGCTATTTATGATCTTTGAAGGCTTGGATGAAGGTTTCCAGTTCAAGACTATGATGGTCGGTTAATTGAGTGTGAAGGTTCATTTTAGTGATAGGTTTGTGGATATTATTTTTTACTCTAGTAGTCATGGTGTGAGTTGGTTGTGGCTAAAGCTCAGATGGTGGCTGGTGGAAGGAGAAGGCAGTGAGTGAAGGATCAAGTGTTGATGAGGTAGAGATTGTAGCAGCCTGGTTAAATGAAAGTGAAGAGGGATAGAATGCTGGTCAAAGCTGAGTGGTGTTAGATAGGTGTGGTGGTAAGCAAATTGCACTAGGAGATTGTTGCTGGGCTTCAACTGCAAATGACGGAGTGAGTGGTGGTATTGAAGGCAGGATGGGAATGTGAAGTGATAGTGGAATCCAAGTAGCAATATGATGTAATGGAGAACTAGAGACAGGAGCAGGGAGATGACTAAAATGGAAGACATTTTCAACAAATTTTTTTTTTTTACGTGTGATGTCCGGGCTAGCTTACGCGCACCACGACTAATCCACACGGCTCACTGAATATCCTGCAAGCCCAGTGAACAAGTAAGACACCGCGGGAGTGACAGGCGTGCATGGTGAGATTCGAACCCCTGATGCAGAGGAAGGTGATGTTAAATTTTCAACAAATTTAACATGCTTGGAAATGTATATTTTGGAAGTGGATGGGTCAAGACAGTAATAGGCACTTTGAGTTAAAGAGTACCCAATAAACACACATGGTTTGGAGCGGCTGTCAAATTTATAAGCAGAATATAGTCAAAGCCACGGATAATATAAACAACTAAAAATATTGAGTTTGGAGTAATTAAGAGTTGTGGCAAAAATCTGTTCATATAGAGAAGAATACTTCAGGGTTTTAATTGGCATACGATTTATTAGATACACAGTTATGGCAAATGCAAAATGCCTATAAATTAGAGGAAGTGATACATGAGAGAATGAGGCTAGTCCTGTTTCAACAATATAAAGATGTCTACGTTCAAAAAATCCATTATGAATAGGAATATGAGGTGGTGTAGTAAGATGATAAATACTATTAATTAAAAGAAAATGAGCAAGGGCAATATATTCACCATCATTGTTGGAATAATGAGTCTTAATAGTTTTATCAGAATGTTTTTCAACAATGGCTTTAAAGCGAATAAAAATATCTTTGATATCTGGCTTTTGCTTAAAAGGGTAGAACCAAATATTTATGGTGAAGTAATCTATAAAAATAACATAATATTTAAATCCATTATGAGATATAAGTGGAGACGTCCAAACATCATAACAGATAGTTTCAAGAGGTTGAGAAGACATAACTGTCAATTGAAAAGATAATAATGTATGACTTTTATTACTCAGACAAGCATTACATGAAAAATTACTGGAAAATTAAGAAGAAAATTCAAGTTTATTTTTGGAAACAATTTGTTTTAGAATATTGATAGCTGGATGTCCTAATCTTTGGTGCCACTCGGATAAAGATGTTTTGATGCTGGAAAAGGCAAGTAAAGTTGAAGATATCGGTTACTCATACACGTTATCTTTAGTTTTGCCCTTTAGAAATGTTGCCCCCGTGTGAATGTCCTTAACAAGAAAAGTAGTTGGTAAGAATTCAATGGAAACATGATTGGAGGTGCAGAATTTAGAAATGGAAATAAAATTCTTTTGCATTGCAGGGACACAGAACATTATTTAAAGTAAATGTATTGTGAGAGCTGTGAAGAGAGGAAGAACCAGTATAAGTTATGGAGAGACTTGAGCCATCACTAATCATAATGTCATCATCACCAGTATAAGGAGTATGCATCGAGAGATTATCCAAATCAGCTGTAACATGGTGAGACACTCTACTGTCAGGGAGCCAGGATATCTGACATGGAGCATTGGATGCATAATTGGCCTTGGGTTGCCATGGTGTGGCAGATTGAGTGTATGGAGAAGGAGAAGAATTTTTTTGGTGAGTTGACTGGAACTAGCCGCAATGAGGGACATCTTCGGGCAATATGTCCTTGGATCCTATAAATTTAACAAAATCCCAAGTATGGTCGAGAGGGACGAGTACCCTGGGGTGTGAATGAGCCACTGGATGGCATATGAGGGTACTTATTGTGGTTACTATTATGAGGATGCCATATGGGAGTACGTGATGGTGCAGGGAAGTGCCAAGGTGTTGAATTTCTATTTATGGGATTAGTTGCGGCAAGAAATTGAAGGAAATATGGCTTGGAGGGGAAGACAGTGGCCTCAAAATTGAGTAGCTTTTCATGTAACTCTTCAAATGTAATAGGCATTTCTCTAGCTTGAACAGCATGGATGAGTTCTTTATATTCATCATCAAGGCCATCAAATATTTTGTTAATGAGATTCTCTGTATCTAGTGGCGCTCCAAGAAGAGTAAGTTGTGTTAAAATTATTAACAACCGTCCAATTAACTTTATTTTGTCTTTAACGTTTTCATTTGCTTTCTAAATCGAAATATAAAATTAATGAGCATATTTAGACATGAAATAAATATAAATTATTAAATATTAAGGTAGAAAAATATAATATTTTGTATTCTCATCATCAGTACAATAGAAAAATATAATATTTTGTATTCTCATCATCAGTACAATATCACAAAAGAGAATAGAAAGAAAAAAAATAGGATCTTAATTTTATGGTTGAAGCTCTAAAACATAGAAAGCTAAATGGAAGGTATTTGCTTTTCTTCCTGACTCCTGTTTTGGATTCTAAAGCCTAGGTGCGATTTTTCTTGGGTACTCAATGCCATTGCTCAGGAGCTCTTGTTGAAACCTCTTCATGATTGGCGATGGCAGCAATATGGGTACTAAGATGCCCTCCTCCCCATAACTATTTTTGAATCCCCCGTAGACAGCCTTTCCCCATCCAAAGTCAATATCTCCAAGTCCAAGACGAGTGACATCAGCAATAAGGAAGTTCCGAACTGTTGTATAGTGTGGTCTCCCTTTTAACACCATAAGGTCTGCAACTGATTTAATGCATTCTTCATTCATCTGGGTCTTCAGTCTCGTCACTAGCTCAAGAGCATATCCCAATGGGCTCTGACACAAGAGTCCAGCCTTTGAGATGGCAGTTGGGTAAGCGAAAGCATTGCCGTAGTATCCACTAGGAACTTTGAGGCCTTGCTTTCCACGTCCGTTGACAATGACTGATAGACGAACAACCTCCTTGGGGTCAAGTTGAAGAGCAATTGTCCGAGATCTCCATAAAAATGAAGCCAGCACCTCAAAGTTTGAGCATTTTTGAAGGTGGGGTGGAATGTGCTTTCTTATTGATTTCAATTCACTATGGCCAAAAAAGAAGGAGCGATGGACCATATCTTTCTCATGCTCCTGCAAAGTCATGACTATGGAGGCTTCTGTGTGTGTTAGCTGCTCGTACTCATGGTGCACACAAGTCACTCGAGGTGGGTTTCTTGCATTGAAGATCTCTCTTTCCCACACAGGCAATAGGGATGGTGTGCTTGCTCCTCGTGCCAATTCTCCAACTGTGTTCAAGAATTTTGACAGGCCAAGTGAATCACTCATAGTGTGGTTTAGGCGTATTGCAAAGATTAATCCCCCACAAGCCAAACGAGTCATCTGCAAGAAAAAGAGAATAGATGTAAAGCTAATTAGTTGAAGTAATTAATTAGAACCATATACGAAACTTGAAGTTAATTATAAATACCTGAATCAACAGGAACGGGCATCCAAGAATACCTGAAGATCCAGGAACATCATGCAGGAATTCTTCAATATAAGAACAAGGACGTTGTATGCTGTCACCTAGTTGGTCAATCGTTACATCTGCATCAGCTTCAACAAACAAGATCCCTTCGCCGGTACAATCAACTAGAAGTTTGCTACGAGGCCCTTCTATAATCCTACCGGCAAAGGGGTAGTAAAACGCAAGTGCTTTGCCTAATGCTTCTTTGATAACCTTCACGGGGTCTTCTTCTCTTTTCATGGAAGGATGGCTACGATAGAACATTACAAAAGGGAAATGGATACGAAGACCTTGCTGGTCATCTATATCTGAGAGTTGTTTTATTTCATGAGGTGTTGGTTTTGATGGCACAATCAGCTGTGGCTCACGACGTTTGACCGAAAATCTTAGCGGAGACGACGAGGATGATGCCATGATATATGGACTGTAATTTAGGCGATGAATTTGATCATGCATCACTTAGGGCATTAGGGGGCTCTTATATAATAGTAGTCCCGGCAAAGCATGACTAGGGAGTATTAATTTTTTATTTTTTTTCTTATATCATTGTTTTTTGCGTTTTAAAATATTTTTGAAGGAATTAAAAACTTTTTATTTTGAATTTATTGTTTTAAATAGTTTTAATATGATCAAAAATAATTTTTTAAAAAAAATATTTTAATTTGTTTAAAAATAAAATATTTTAAGAAACAACTATCGGGACCACCCCGCTGTCGGTGCAGCGCACGGCCCAGACCGTTCGCCTTCGTGCCTGAACCTCCCAAAAAGCAGAGGCTACAAGAACATCAAATCACTGTTTTAATAAAATTACTGTTGTTTTTGAGAGTGGTTCTAAGGCAAGGTCAGGTTACTTTAAACATGTCACGCTTGGATGCAAAATTCATGCAGTACGCCTTTATTTGATATTGCGTTTGAAATGAGATCGGTAAAAATTGGTTTTTTATTTAAATTTAATTTTTCAATATTTTTAAATTATTTTAATATACTAATATTAAAAATATCATTTTAATATATTTTTATACACTCAAAATGTGAATCCACTGTACCCACCTAAGATCTGGGGATGCTGCTCATGACAGGAGATATTCAACCTAACTGGTAGCATGAAGATTGGATCCATCAAAATGAAGAAATGAAGCATGAAATGAAGAAAATCTTGGCATTTGAGTGGTTCTAAGGCAAGATCAGGTCAATTTGACTTGTCTTCTAAATTCGTTGCATGTTTTCCATGAACACTAACAAAGCCATCAAATTACTGTTGTTTTGAGTGGCTCTAAGGCAAGATCAGGTCAATTTAAACATTACAAGCGTGGATGCAAAATTTATGCTATCTGGTTTTGCGTTTCAAATAAGATAGAGAAAATTTAATTTTTTAATTCAAAATTAAATATATGCTTTTCATAAAATAAATATCGAATTACATGCATAAATAAATATTAAAGGGGATTCTTAACACTAACTAAAAGCTATGTTAGAAAATTAAAAGATGGATGCAAATTAAAATATCTAATTTCATGTTGTGTGAAGCTTTTTATCTAATTATATGCATTAAATATTTTTCATGTAATAGTAATAGTTGAAATTTTTTTAAAATATAATAATTTTATATTATAGTTTTTTTTTTATTAATACATTTTGCTAACCGAAAAGGTATATTTTATTGAGCTATGTTGTTTACCCAATAAAAACTAAAAGCAACTAAAATGAATGTAAGAAGAAATTTAAATGATTTGAAATAAAAAAAAATATATATCTTTTTAATTAATAAATAAATAATTAGCTCAAAAATCGATCCACCTATTCTGACATGATGGAGGATAAAACAATACATCAATATTTTTTTATCAAATAAAACTTATTAATACCAAAATCATGCTTTTTTTTGTTATGGGAAAGTGGTCAAACATTACTTTTTCATTTATTTTTATTTTTATTTTATTTTTAAAATAACTTTCTCTCTCATGTTTCAAGTTAATAGACTAAAAAATAAATAAAATAGAATTATAAATGAAAGTTGAAAACCCAAAAATCAAAGAGATCAAAAATAAAAAATAAAAAATTCAGAAACTAAAGGGATTAAATTGCAAAACATGTGCCTAATGAACACTAAAAAATGGGGATCGAAGTCTAGGGTCTTGTTTCAATGTCAAATTTGTCCTTAAAGTTTTAATATTTAGCAAACAATCAAATTGAGCATTATTATGTCAAATTAAGAATCAAATTAACATTAAAATACCTTATTTAAGATTATAACAATCCCATAAATAGGTAATTAAAATAAATTATCATCCTAAAATCCCATTCAATGCAACATATAAGGACATATTTGAAGAAAAAAATCAATAGCCAAAGAGATTCAAAACCCAAAAAAAAAATTATTATTTCAATTCATAATAATTCCTCTCAACTACATAGTAAAATACTAAATAGTTTTAGGTTTTTTCTTAATTAGTTTAATATAAACTAAGTAAAATCACAAAACATACAATATTTAAAATTTTTGCATTAAAATACTTTTTAATATATAAAAATATTAATAGTTATGTAACTTTTTTTACCAATTTTAGATTTGGATAATTTTCTTAAAGGTATAGTTTTTTATTGAGTATTAATTGTGATTTTCTTCTCTCTCTTTTTTTTTAAATAATTTGGTGCTAATTTGATCATTTATGTATACCTATTATTACTTTTTGTTTGTAGAAAACTGCCAAATTAATTAATCACCCTAAGCAATAAAATTTAATAGTAATTTTATGATTAAATTGATATATTATTATTGTTATTTATAGCTTATAGGCAAATACTGATGTAGAGTGGTAGGGTAAAGAAGTATTATTAAAAATTACTAATATCCCTAAAGTGGTTGAAAACTTGACAATTTAGGATCTTCTCTAAATATATATTATATAACCGTATTTAACATATAGAAAAAATAAAGCTTTTTGCTTATATGGATATAGATACGTTGTCGAACCAAATTAATATGTTTTCTAGTTTTTGCTCTTGGTGCAATAACTAATCAAACATTGATAACGCTAAAAATTAATTCTTTAATTTTTTAGCTTTTAAAACTCACTATGAAAAAAAAAGGGTAAAGAAAGAGTTTCTAACTTGTATTTTTTAGATTTGTTTTCATATTTTTCTCACCTTATTTTTAGTGTTTTCTTGCTCTTTTATGCTTTGGTTTTTTCTCTCAAATCTAAAGCTTAGATTCATATTCTTTTATTCAAATGCCTTGTTTAGAAGTGCATCTAAATTAATGTGGTGTTGTTAGAATATTGAGAGATATATTGCAAACTAAGCTTGTTCATAATTTGTTTGGTTCGATTTAACTATAAAAACCAACTAAATCAAGTAACTCAAATCTTTAAAAATTCAAACTGAACTGAATTTCAATTCAAATTGAACTAGTTCGGCTCGGTTAAATTTGGTTTTTTTGCTATAAAATCTGAAAATCTAATCATACCATTAATGGGCTTTTTTGAATTTTTTTTTAAATGGACTTACATTAAATTAGGCTTTTAAAATTTCTTGTTGGGCTAAATTCATAGGCTTTTTAATCAAAACCCTATAAAATTTTCTAATTTCTTTTAGTTTGTTATAAGCTTTTTAATCAAATTAAGAGATTAATATTTTGGTTTTTAATTTAACTTTTCTCATTAGCCTTATATATATATATATATATATATATATATATATATATCTTACTATCTTTAATATGCAAAGAAATAAACTATAAAAATTCAAAACAATACAATATGCAAGATATATGATCAAATTTGGGCACCTCAAATTAAATGAGATGTTCACACTAGAGATTAGCCAAAAAAAAAATAATCGATTAAATTGAGAAAATCAAAAAACAATTAACCAAAAAAATCAAACAGAAAAAAACTGAATTAACTAATTAAAAAATCACAAAACATTTTTGGTTTGGTTTGGTTTCAATTTTCAAAGTCTAAAACTAATTAAATCGAACCGAACTAGCTCGGTTCAACTAGGCTAATACTTAAAAAAAAAAGATATAAATAGCATAATTTCTTCTAACCCTAAATTTAAATGCATTCTCAGTCGCCCCCTCTCCTTGCTTTTTGTCTCTCATCTCTCAAATCTGTCTTCTTCTCTTCCATGCTCTTTGTCTCTCATCTCTCATCTCTGAAATCTATCTTCTTATCTTTTATACATTCTGAGAACTATGTCAATTTAAGTCTCTCCCTCTCCTCTAAAGGATGGGTAATAGATTCTTCTAGGTTTCTTGAATTTATTGATTTTGATCCAATCTCTCTAAGCATTCCATATATGTAGCATAGGTTTGTTCTTTTTCTTTTCTTATTTAATTGGTTTATATTTATGGATGATAATGTAGCTTTTGGTGATTTAGATTTAGGATTGTTACATATTGCTTTTTTAAAACATTCTTTCTTAATTAAGGACTTTACTTGATTAATCAGCCTTCTATATTGAAGAGAATGACATCATTTTTCTAAGCGTTTAGTTTCATTCTATTTAGTCTTATCCTAGTTTTCCACTTAATTTATCAATATATTTTCCTGCTCCAACTACATGTCATATGTTTTCTTATACATATTACTAAACTTATTAAGCCAGTTAATCTATTATCAAATATGGCACATCCACTACAATTGGAAATTCCATTATAAAATTCATTTAAATTTAAAATCACATGACACATGCATTCCTATATTTAATTATTTATTTCTCTTCCTTTCATGACTTGTTTTTCTAGGCTGAATATCTTTAAACATGGCCTAACAATTTATTTTTATTTATTTATTTATTTTTGTGATGAGTTTTTCAATTCTTTTTCATAAGTCCACTTTACATTATCTTAAGTAAATTTAACAATATATTTTTCATTATAATTCCATTCATACCTTGATTGAATCTTTTTCTTCCCTTTTATTATCCATTTAGACAGCCTTAAAATTCCACCAAAAATGAAATTTTCCTCACATTAAGTTCAAACATAACACAATTCATTTGGCATTCAACAAACCATAATCCCATAAAAATCCCCATAACATCGGGTCGAATAGACTCAAGTTCAAGATTTTCATTTTTGGTTGAATTCCATATTATGATGAGAATTTGGATTCTTTTAAAATTCTTCTAGTTGACACTTTATCTAATGTTCTTTATACACATAAATACATCCGTACCTAATTTACATAGAAAATGAATCAAAGTCTAATCTCCTTCTTTCTTCTTCATTTGGTCAAATGCCTTCATTCATGGTGAGGGATGATTCCTTTTTTAATTATTCCAAATAAACCTTTATCCATTCATTTCATATGTATTCTAACCTCATTCAACTCAAATTCCATAGCAATTAAAACAATTAAGCTCATCCTCTCATTTATATGTCTAGGCCGAATCTTTGCATTAAATGGAGGATACCATTTTCTTCAAGTTTTCTTTCAATTACAAGTAAACCCAATCCTTTTTAATGCCTTAAAACATATATTCATTAAATAAACAAACTCAATGTCCCTTCATCCAAGTTCCAAAACTTCCCTAACTCATTTTACAACATAATTAATCTATAATAACACTAATAACAAGAACATATTTTACCATTACATCTTATATAAACTCTACACCCATACAATTCAAATTTCCTCAAAACATGTAATTAAATCAAGCTTCCTAAATTTTTACTAAGACTAGCAATAAATTCAAAAGGCATTAAGTCATCTACCTCTAATTACTTCCTTCAACCCAATGGTTAGAATATAGATAATTGAGTTTTGTACAATATATCTCAAAATCAAAATGATCCATCGGTTTGATCTCCACAGTTCTAAATAAAACCAAACTAACCTTAAAATGGACGAGCTATTGTTCAATATGAACGAAACCTTGCCAGAGAGTGCGTTTGTAATCTCCACCATCCAGAATGAAGCCAACATCTAGGCACACCTCATGTTCAAAAATAGGCATGATCCAATAGTGGAAGAGAGAGAAATCGATCTGCGACCAAAAATACCCTACAATTGTATTTCCTTTTGTTTTCCAGGAAACTTCCAATAATGATTTCTATCAAAATCCCTTCAAATCCCCCCAGTCAGTTAGTAGAGGAGCGTGAGAAGAATAGCATAATCAATATAATCAAGCGGTAGATTCCAGAGATATGGCCACTGGAACATTATTGGTTACATTAAATTTTACACTTCTCTCTAACTGAATTCTCTATTATCTCTCACCATTTTTTTTAACTAATGGCCTTTTTCTATTTTTAAAGGAACATTTTCCCTAATTACATGTATGTCCCTTATTTATGTATTTATTTATTTTATTTTATTTTTCATGTAAACCATCCAATTTGTTTCTGTTTAAATCATTAGTCTTTACCAATTTAACTCCTATTAGGATGAGATCTTCCACCAAGGTAGGAAAAACATATTGATAGAATTCATGCAAAATTTCATCTTGATCCAATGATTGGATTGAGATCTCTACTTTCTAATGTAAAATTGGTCAATTCATGACTTTTCATCAACAATCTAAATTTTCTTATTCAATCTTCACATAAAATAATGTCAATTATCCATCTAAGCCTTTAAGGTCATTTAATTATTTTTGAATATATTCCTTTTAAATTTTCTACTTTTATTTATTTATTGGGTATTATTATCATTTCAAAGTAACATCACTGATTTTTAATTAATGCTTTCACCTTTAGTCCTACCATTTTCGTTAAATTATCCTTCATTATAAGGTATTTTTTATTACCTCACTTATTTCTTAGAAACATTTTGTCATTTCTATCATTATTTTGTCCATCAAAACACATTACAAGTTTCTATGTATTTATGAATTCTAAAACAAAATTTATTTTATGGAGGTCATCCTATCCATTATATATCACTTTCAATCTTATATTTACATGGCAAGTTATACATCTACATATTTAAATTATAAATTTTTTAGGGTTTCACATATGTAGAGTTCTATCTAGTTGCAATATCCAAGCAAACAGATTTTTTACTTTCAATTTTCAACCTTTTTGTACATTAGTTAAAAACAAGTTATTTAAAAGAAAAAGATCTAGCAAACCTTACTGCATTGTTAATCTTAACCATTGAATCAATGCTATCTTTCAATCCCCCACATCTAATAACATTAATAATATGTACATAACATCTAACATGCATAAAGTCATTTGATAATATATTAGTTATCCAATTATTTGTTACTCTTTTATTATCAAATTATTTGAACTTACATTGTCTACTGCAAGTAATTGTTTAAATGTTATCAATTCCTCATTCTTATAAACAACTCTTAATTGCTTGATCAATTATTTTACCTTTATTATTATAAACTTGATAAAAGTTTAGAATTTTTTTATTTAAGTTCTAACCTTCATCAATCTAATGGACAGTCAAACACATATAGTTAATATTTTGGATTGATGTCCAAGTATTAGTTGTTAAACATAAATATTGATTCTTAAGAGCTTTCTTTAATTTTTTTTTCTTCTTATCTACATAAATTTTCAAACAATCTCTCCAAATCATTAAACGAGAAGGAACATCAAATCTAGGTTCTATTACTTGATAAAATAATTCAAATTCTTGGTTTTCAATAAAGTTAAAAGGTAGCTCATCAAGTATAATTATTTTTCCTAGGGCTTTCCTACACTCTTCATAACTATAACTCATTACCTTAATGGTCACCAGATTTTCCTTTCCATTATAGATTGTTAACATGATTACATTAGTCATCTTATTCAATTAATGCTAATACTTGTACATTTCATCAAGCATTATGATTATAACTTATGTTAACAACAAATCAAGTTCCTTTCATAGCTCAGGTGTCGGTTATACCATACAGTATGGGCTATGAAAGTGCCAAGCATTTGTTGTATTAATTGTTATACAACATAAATCAAGATTACTCATTTAACAAGCAAAGTATTAAAGAGTGAACAAGATAACAAATATAAGACATGTTACTATCAAACATTAAAGTCCATATTAAGTTTATGCTATACTTATTCTTACACCATTAGTGTAATCTTTTCACCTTGACATAATAAACTTAGCTAGACATAATGAAAGAAAGAAAAATAGATAAACAAAATAATAACATAAATAAGATAAAAGTTAATTAAGTAAAGGAAAGGAAATGAAAGGCATAAACTTGATATTAATGAAAGCAAAGCATAAGCAATAGAAAAAATACAAAGAGAGAAAGCAAGAGCATGATCTTGATCTAAACACCAAGATGCCTCACTACATGGCAAATGCTTCCTTTTATAGGTCAAAATTAGAAACTATTGATTTGATGACTAATTGATGAGTAGGTGGTCAACTCTTGACTCAATCTTGATCTTAACTCTCTAGGGAATGTATAGAGTTGACAATTTTCACAAGTTTTGCAGAATGCATATGTGTTCCTAAACATGGTGGGCCAATAAAATTCATTTTAAAAGACTTTTACAGCTGTCTTTTTTATGAGAAATAACTTCCACATGCTTCAGAATGGCAAAGTTTAATGACACTACTTACCTCATTATCGAGAATGAATCTTTGAAATATTTGATCAAGACAATATTTGAATAAGTTAGGGTCATCACAATAAAAGTTTTTCACTTTGTTCAAAAATTTTCTTTATCTTGGGTACTTCAATCAGGTGGCAAATCTCCTAAAGCAAGAAAATTGATATTTTTATCATACCAACACATTGGATTAAGAGAAAGTAAGAATTCGTTAGGAAAGTAATCATCTATTAGTGTGAAGTTAGATGTCGAATTTGTTGTCACTTTTGACAAAAGATCCGCATCAACATTTTTTTTTGTGTTTTTCATCTGCGATTTCTTCCTCACAATAAATCATTTGAAAATCTTCAAATTCCTTCAACTTATTTTTACTTAAAGTAAATTCAAGTTGATCATAAACTAATTCGTCAATATGATCTACTTCTTATAAATCATTATCATCTCCAGGTTACTTGTAAATGTTGAAAATATTCATCTCCAATGTCATGTTTCCAAATGATAGCTTCATCAGTCCATTCCTATAATTAATCAATGCGTTAGAGGTTGCAAGAAACAGACATCCTAAAATAACAAGAAATTAATTACATGCTTTAATAGGTTGTGTGTCCAAGATAACAAAATTCACAGGATAAATGAATTTATCGACTTGTACAAACACATCTTTAATTATTCTTCTAGGCACCTTTACAGATCTATCAGCAAGTAAAAGAGATATAGATGTTGGTTTTAACTCATCTAGATTGAGACTCTGAAAAACTGAATATGGAAGTAAATTCACACTAGCTCCAAGATCAAGAAAGGCTCTTTTAATTTTATGCTCTCTAATAAAGCAAGAAATTATAGGACAATTAGGGTCTTTATATTTCAAAACATTATTGTTTTGCAGAATAGCACTTACTTGTTCAGCTAAAAAGGCTTTCTTTTTCACATTCAGTTTTCTCTTCACAGTGCATAGATCTTTCAAAAATTTAGCATAGGAAGGAACCTATTTAATAGCATCTAGCAAAGGTATATTGATTCTTACCTATTTGAAAGTTTTAAAAATTTCAGAGGTGTGATTGACTTTTCTTTGTTTGGTCATGGCTTAGGAAATGGAAGTGTTGACGGAGAATCAATTTTTTCTTTGTAATTTTTAGATTCAACCCCTTCCTTACCCTCAGAGATTGACTCATCATCTTTCTCATAAGGTTCAAGAGAGGGTTTTTCAATAACCTTACCACTGTGAAGAGTAGTGACTGATTTGACTTGATCCATGTGTTACCTTTAAGAACTACTTCCATTTGCATTGTATTACCCCTTGGGATTTTATTGTGGTTGAGATGAAAAATTACCTTTCTCTTGAAAACTGAGAGCAGATGTCAATTTTGCAAGAGTATCTTTAAAATCTGTCATGTTTTGAGCAAGTTCAATATTGATTATCTCTTGTTTTTCAATGAATGCATGCAATGTTTCCTCAAGATTTCTTCTAGAAGATGGAGCATGAGGAGGTGCATATCCATGAGAATTTTGAAAATTATGGTGTGCTTGAAACGGTGGTTGTAAAGTTTATGCATTGTTGTTCTAACTCTTCCGACTAAAATTTGAATGATTTCTCCAACCAGGATTATATGTTTGTGAGTATGGGTTGTGGTTGACCATTTAAAAACTGTTTAAAGCATGGGCTTGTTCATGGAGACATTCCTTAAAAGAAAGGAAGATTGGACAATTATTGATTAAATGTTCATTTGTTTCGCATATTTGACACCCAATGTTTTCAACAGATTTTAATTGCCCACTCTTTTTCAATTCTAATGCCTCGACTTTTCTAGATAAAGATGCAAACTTGGTTTAAAGGTCATGATCTTCCCTAAGGTTGTACATACCTCCACTAGATATATGAGGTTGAGTTTTACTCGGTGTCTTGTAAATACCCGCCGTGTCCTAATTTTGAGCATTTTCAGCTAACAAATCTAAGTACTCCATTGCTTTATTAAGATCTTTATCTTCAAAAGTTTCATTGCACATCAATTCAACCATTTGTTTATCTCTAGGTGTTAACCCTTTATAAAAATATAAAACCAATCTTCATGTTTCAAAACCATGATGAGGGCAAGCACTAAGTAAGTCTCGATACCTATCCCAAAATTGGTAAAATGTTTCTCTTGGTTTTTGAGTGAAAGTGGTGATTTGTCTTTTGAAATAGTTTGTTCTATGAGATGGGAAAAGCTTATTTAAAAACTGTTGTTGTATTTCATCCCAAGTAAAAATGGATCCTAGTCTTAAATTTTATAGCCATGTTTGAACTTTATCTTTTAATGAAAAAGTTATTAAAGGTGTTGCAGACCTTCTCAAATTCCCTTAAATGAAAGTATGGATTTTCCAATTCTAAGCCATAAAAAAAGGTAAAAGTTGAATAATATTTGGCTTAAAATTAAAATGAGATGCATCAAAAGAAAAAACTATGGATGATAGTGCACTTGTTCTTGTGGGATTCATATGATCTCTAAGTGTTCTATTACGGTTATTCTTATCACTATCATTATGAAGTGATTAATTATCTTCTTCGGTCATATTTTCTAAAAATGATAAAGATATCCTATAAAGTCTACCACTTGATGTACGTGACCACACTCTCATGCACGTGTCTATACTCTCATGCACGTGTAAGAATAAAATAAAAGGAAAAAAGAAAACAAAAGAAGAAAAACAAGAAAAAAGAAACAAAGTTATATACAAGAAAAGTGAAAAGAGAAAATAAAATAAATATTATAATTTATACAAAACCTACCTCTTCGACAATGGCGTCAAAAACTTGACACGACTAAAAGATTAATATCTTCTCCCAAGTACAGGAGTGTCGAAGTAATAAATAACCCAGCAAGACCGGGGTCGAACCACAGGGAGGTTAATTGTATAAATTATAGATGACAATAATAACAATAACAACAACAATAATAATAATAGCAATAATAATACTAATAATACTACTACTAGTAGTAGTAGTAGTAGTAGTAGTAACAATAACAATAATAAAAAAAAAAGAAGAAGAAGAAAAATTGATAAGAACTTTGAGATGAAAAATTAAAGTAAGGATTAAATAATAATAATAACAAATATCAAGGTTAAAGGATCCACTAATGGTATGTCAAACAAGTATAGTATAAACTTTTATTAGAAACCACACACGGAGGATGTTCCAATCAGATTATAGATTGTTAACATGATTACATTAGTCATCTTATTCAATTAATGCTAATACTTGTACATTTCATCAAGCATTATGATTATAACTTATGTTAACAACAAATCAAGTTCCTTTCATAGCTCAGGTGTCGGTTATACCATACAGTATGGGCTATGACAGTGCCAAGCATTTGTTGTATTAATTGTTATACAACATAAATCAAGATTACTCATTTAACAAGCAAAGTATTAAAGAGTGAACAAGATAACAAATATAAGACATGTTACTATCAAACATTAAAGTCCATATTAAGTTTATGTTATACTTATTCTTACACCATTAGTGTAATCTTTTCACCTTGACATAATAAACTTAGCTAGACATATTGAAAGAAAGAAAAATAGATAAACAAAATAATAACATAAATAAGATAAAAGTTAACTAAGTAAAGGAAAGGAAATGAAAGGCATAAACTTGATATTAATGAAAGCAAAGCATAAGTAATAGAAAAAATAAAAAGAGAGAAAGCAAGAGCATGATCTTGATTTGAACACCAAGATACCTCAATACATGGCAAATGCCTCCTTTTATAGGCCAAAATTAAGAACTATTGATTTGATGACTAATTGATGAGTAGGTGGTCAACTCTTGACTCGGTGACAATCTTTATCTTCTCTTGTCTGCCCAAAACATCATTGATAACATCAAAATGGGAACCACTTGAAAACATAAAAGTTGTAGGAAATTATCTTAGATTTCTTGTGTAAAAAATTCAGATCATTTCAACTTCTAGAACTCCAGATATGGCCAAAATACTGAACAGTGCTCGGGCTGGAGGACAGATTCGGATTTCCTTGTTGTTGCTCCAATTTGAACTTGAAAATGGTTTTTTTAAATCTTGGGCTCCATATGACAGTTGTAGGCTTATATCTTACATTTCCATCTATATAAAGTAGACCTAAATCTGAGATCTACAGCTTTAGATATGATCCAATTACTGAACAGTATTCTGGTTTGGACTGCACCGACATCTCTTTTCTAAGTTTGGTCATCTCTTTGTCCTTTCAATTTCAATTCTTAAATTCATCAATCAATCCTTTCATTTATGTGATAGGCCT
Organism: Populus ilicifolia; assembly: GCA_015708895.1. Lineage (NCBI taxonomy): Eukaryota > Viridiplantae > Streptophyta > Magnoliopsida > Malpighiales > Salicaceae > Populus > Populus ilicifolia. The sequence continues at coordinate 36,994 of SRLM01002203.1, read as the reverse complement.
GCATTAAAATGAACATTTACCATAAATTAAAGGTATCTTGTATTATTAGATTTATTATTATAAAACATGCTTTAGTTAAGGAGTTATTCATACTTCAAGTGCAAAATAATGATATAAAACCTTGATAAAAATACACTTTTAAATATCAATCAACTATACACTTTTTCATAATACATACATGTAGCCCTAAAAGCTTTGGAATTATCATCTAGTTTTTTAAAGTGATCCCATATTTGGGATGTTTTTCTTTTATTAGATCTAGAAGGTGGGTTAGCTTCACTTTCAGTGTTGCTCTTTATACTAAAGGTAGTAATTGGAATTGGAACTAAAATTGGCAAACAATTAGGTTCTAAACTTGAAGGATTTGCTTCATTTGATATAGGATCTTTCTAATTATCCATCTAAAATTTAAAAAACAACAATAATATGAATCTTAAAGTTAAAGCTAACACATTCAAATAGGTGAGCATGAATATCTACTTTAACATGACAAGTTAACAATAGAGTCCAACAAGAAGCCTAAATATAATTTAATGACCAACAATTATTTTCAATTGCAAAAGCAAGAAAAAAGCCCATTATTTCAGCCAATTACCCATTATTCTACAAGTTAATGCAAAAGGCAAGAAAAAAGCCTTTTTGTGAATTAAATAGAAGTTAAGCACCATGCTAGGTTCAAATAATTACATTGTAATGGTTCATAGGAGATCATACATGAAAACCAGATAGTTCCATGGAAAAGGTTTTTCAAAAACACACAATAAAAGCTCATGATATACTGTTATAATCACCTTAAAGAATAGAAGGCTCAATGATTTGTAACTATTTGTATAGAGTGTCTTCCTTTCTCTCTGAACAAAACAATCAATATCTAAAAATTAAACAAATCATGAAGCTAATAAAATCAACAACAAACTTGAACTTATTATAAAACTAACACCTGATAACCATGTTTTCACATTGCAACCAATTTTGTAACCTATGAAACATTTATATCAAAATTGTTTCATAACCTAAGAGAACATGCATTGATACACATACTTATTAAAGCATGTAAATAAGAAAAAGTTTCAAATCAAATAGCCTTACAAGAGTTCGAAGTATTATTCAGGAGCAAATAAGCAAAAAAAAAAAAAGCACAACTGAACTCTATCCTGCCTCCTATATATCTGGACACATGCTTTTATACAATCCCTAGTAATCTATTAAATAAAAAACTTAGGATTTGCGATCCCTAGTAAGATAAATTCAGGATCATAAGATTGTTTGCCAGAAAGCTTTGTAGGCATTCCCTGTGTAGTTTATTAAATAATCTACTTGATATTATTATAGATCTGGATTAGTGAAGATATCTCATTAAAAGAGCTATAGAGATAAAATTTACCTTACTATCTTTTCTTTAATGAAGGAAAACTCTTCTTCTACTACAGCTTATAAGAATAGAGAAGGATCGTAACAGCTTACACAGAAGTAAAGAGAGAAAAGAAGTCAGAACAGAGGATCGCATTGTCTATGCAAAGCAGTTGAAAACTTGAATGGGAAAAGAAGAATGATTTTTAAGGTGGAGAGGTGGTTTGCATAGGTTGTAGTCTTTGCACAGACGGCGGCTTTTTATGAGAGTAAGGGAGAGAGGGCTATGTTTATGTTAGGTTAATTAACTATTTATACCCTTTGACTGATAGCAACTTTTTATGATTTTTTTATTAGTTTGATTTGGTTTATAGGTTTTATAACTAAAATCGAACCAGAACTGATAAAATTTATGGTTTTAAAAATCTATTTAATTAGTTTTTCATCTTAGTTTGGATTTTTTCGGTTAATATTTCTTTAATTTTTTTTATTTTCTCGATTGATCAATTTTTTTAATACCTTTATTGCAAACATCTTACTTACACAAGTGAGGAGCAATAAAGCTTTAAGGATAAATGATTCATCCTTGAAAATAAAAAAAATCTCATTACTTTAAAGTTAGTATCTTTTAATATAAACATAGATATTTTTTATTACTATTATACATGAGAAAACTTTGAGTTAGTATCAATTATAAGTTTGATTATTTGCTTAGTAAGCATGTCAAAATTCTATTATCATTTTTATGTTTCAAACATGTTTGCCATTAGATAAGCTTTTACACGCTCATTGTTTTAAATATATATAAACTTTAGGCTTCTATTTCAAAGAAAAAGCAATAAAATAAACCAACCAACCAAACAAAATCTTTATTGGTTGTGGTGTAACACCACACTTAGGTTGCCTTCCAAAAGCATTTTTCTTTATTGTGTTTAGCTAGACAACTCTTAATAGTTTTTGTTCTCACACTTTAGTTAGATCACTTACAATAATCATTGGCAGGGTTTTGTCATCTCTCAAGTACATATATTTCAAATATTTAGATAAACACTTCAATTCTAGCTTTGGGCCTGTTCAATAGAAGGCAAAACCCTTTCATAAGAATTTTATAATTGTAAAGGAGAGTTAACTAACTTGTTTGGCATTTTTAATTAGTGAATGCAAAGACATAATTGCTTCTTTCATGTCCTTATTATTTTTCAGCCTTGTATCCTTATCTATCTTGTTATGTTGTAATATGAAATTCAACTCATCTTTCAAGAAATTATGCTCATAATCATCTTATATAATAGAGTCAATTACATTAACATAACAAACATGTTCATATTCTTCTAGATATTTCATAAGATCAAAAATGTTAGTTCTTGTTGTTTTCGTAAATGATTCGCCTAACAATATTTGAGTTGGATTTGAAGCAAATTCATCATCTATGTCAATGATGTAAAAATCTACATGAAAAATCAGTTCATTTACTATAATTAGAATATCTTTAACAATAACTTTAAGGTATGATAAGACATTTTTGTTAATTGAATTATTACCTTGGTTTCTTTTAAAAGTTTTAAATTCAAATTCTCGTAAGTTGATAGTGGCATGACATTAATTGATGCTCCCAAATCAAGCATAGTCTTTTCTAACTTATGATTTCCAAACATAAGGTACAATGAACATTTTTGGGTCTTAGATCTTTAAGGAAATTCTCATTGTATAACTATTAACATGTTCTCTCCAACCCTTATTTTCTCATCAATTTTTAGCCTTTTTGTTTAGATACTTGATATATCATGGAATTTGTTTGATTGAATCCAATGATGGAATGTTCACCTCTACCTTCTGAAAAGTTTTAAAGATTTCATTACGCATCTCATTCTTGGATCCTAAAACCCACTTTTTATATCAGACTCTAAGCCGTAGTGGGATGTTCGGTACTGTTATTTTTCTAATCAAATCAAGAAACTAATCTCGACCTTCAGCTCACATCTGGATTTTAGTCTTCAAGATGATTTTATCTGAACTTGAATCCTTATAAAAGTTATAGTCCTGAATGTGTTGATGAAATTGTGCTTTTAAATTATATGATTTTGATATTTAAAAGTATTTTTATTTGGTTTAATTTTGAGGTTTCTAACCTATTGAAGGGTATTTTAAGTTTGGAAATGGCGATTTGTGGATGCATTTTAGGTTTATCACGTGAACGCGGCTTATAAAATGGGTTTATAAGGTTTGAAAACTTAAATTCTGACTTTCGATTCACTAGAGATGGCATGAATTCGAACTAGTACATGACGCATCCTTAAAAAGAAGAGGAGGAAGAAAATAACTCAGGCGCCCGACATATTTTTGTAGCCCTTTAGGTTTCTTCTTTCTATGAATTGTTTTTTTAGATTTTGATTAAAATGCGTTCTAAATAAAAATAATTATATGTTTTTAAATTATTATTCAATTTTATCACAGTTTTTAAATCACATTATAGGTTTTGTGGTAACATTAACAATTATTTTTTAATTATTATATAGATAATATGAAAGAGTATTTCAAGAATGTGCTTATGAATATTCAATTAAAATAAATTTTCTTTTTTATTATTTTTAAATAATCTTTACCTAATTTTAATATCTTTTTTTTTTGCCAACCAATTATAACTCAGCTATTATTAATATTTTCCCTTTCAAAAAAAAAAAAGATCTCGAGTTCATATCTCTACGTTCTAACAAAAAAGAAAAGAAAAAAGATAGCCGTGAGAACAATATGGATAGAGCGTGCATGGTATCAGTATTTGGTTTGGCATGTAAGCAAAGAACCCTTTTCTGAGCTGTCTGTACCTTTAATTATATTTGTATGTTCACTTGTCTCTCTCACACGTATTCTCCTTGTTGATTATCTTGCCATGAGCTCCATTGTCTCCTTTATCCCCTCCTTCCATCGTCTCACTTGTCAAGCTGTGCCCACTAAGAAGATAGTGCTTTGAGATGGCTCAAATCCTAGGTCGCCATCTTCATCTGTTCATGCTCTTGGCTGTTCTCATTCTCCAGATCGCCATGGCAGCAGGTAATAAATGTATTACCTACTCATGTTTTTTTGGAGTTCATTATGACTCCTTCGGCCCTTGGTCCCTACCCCTACGTGTTTTCTTTTTTCTTTTTTCTTTTTTCTTTTTTCTTTTTTCTTTTTTGGAGCTAGTCATGACTCAGTTTAAATCTGCAGTTAATCCTTGTATGTATTATCTAGAACTAAATCTATATGTATAATTTGGTAGCTTTTAATCCATTTATAACTTATTCCCTCTACGTTGTTTTCCAATTTATTTAGTCCCTTGAGAAATTTGATTTAGTAATTGAGGGTAGCTTATGAATGCTAGCATTGGAAGTTCGAGTTGTAATTCAACTGTGATGATCCGAGTAAACTCAAGTCTTATAATATAATTTTTATTAACTTGATTTAGATTAGACACTTAGTTACTGAGTTATTTGTATTATATATATAACTAAATGGTATAAAATGATATAAAAAAATTATTGTTTTTTTGTATTCAAATACATTGTGAATTACAATAGTAATTTATAATATATTTTTTTCTTTTTTTTGTATTTTTTATTTTTTAATTTTTTTTTTCAAAATTACTTTTCTTTTTTTTCCCAACTTTCTTCTTTTAAAAAAATTATTTTTGTTGATTTTACTTTTTAAATATTGAGCTAGTTAAAAATTTCACTTTATAATTTTTTTAAAAAAATAATATGGATTAATGCAGTGCTTTTTCAAATAGTATTTCTTCACATGGTTTTTTTATTGTTTTTTTATGATTTTTTTTAAATTATATTTTTTTAATTTTATTTTTAACTATTAAGCTACATAAAAATTACAGTTAAAATATGTGAAGAAAGTATTGTAACTTTCCTCGTAAATTACTATGAATTGCTTCAATGTTTTTTTCCCACATGTTTTTTTCTTTTTTGTTATATTTTTTTAAAATATCTTGATTAATTTTATTTTTTAACTATTAAACTAGTTAAGAATTGCAATTACAAATAAATACAAGTTTTTCCTTGCCAAACACTATGAATTGATATAATTTTCTTCAAAGGATTTTTTTCTAGTTTATTTTGTGTTTTTTTTTGTAATATATTTTTTCTAAAATTTTTCCACATCTAAATGCACTGTGGATTTCAATAGTAATCCGCAATGCATTCATCTTCTTCTTTTTTCATTTCTTTTTGGCACTTTTTTATTTTTTCCCCTTTTTCCCTTTTTTTTTTGTTTGCTTATTTTTTTTCAAAATTACTTTCTTTTTTTCCAACTTTCCTATTTTTTATTTTTTTTCAAAATTATTTTTATTGATTTTACTTTTTAAATATTAAGCTGGTTAAAAATTTTGTAATTTAAAAAAAAAATATTGTGGATTGTTGCAGTATCTTCTCAAATAGTGTTTCTCCATATGGTTTTTTTTATCATTTTTTATGATTTTCTCTGAAATTATCTTTTTTATTTTTTAATATTGACTGGATAAAAATTATAGTTACAATATATGAGTAAAGTACTATAACTTTTCTCGTAAATTATTGTCAATTGCTATAGTTTTTTTCCACATGGTTTTTTCTCTTTTGTTAATTTTTTTTTCTTAAAATTGTTTTGGTCAATTTTATTTTTTAAATAATAAGCTAGTTAAGAATTGTAATTATAAATAAATTCAAATTTGTTCCTCACAAAATACTACGGATTGATACAGTTTTTCTTCATGTGGTTTTTTTTTCTTCTTTTGTGTTTTTTGTAATATTTTTTTTTTAATTATATATTTGCATCAATTTTATTTTTTTAATATTGAGTTAGTTAGAATTTAACTTTATAATAAGGTTTAATCATACGAGGAAAGCACTGTAACTTTTCTCACAAAATATTATGGATTACTACAATATCTCTTCACATGATTTTTTTTCAAAATTATCTTTGTCACTGTAAATATGTGAGGAAAAGCTTAATCCTTGTGGATTGATAAAATTTCTTATAATTTTATCTTTATCATTGTGTAATTTTTTTCTTAAAGCACTGTGAATTGTTGTAATGTTTTTCCATATGATTTTTTTATAATTTTCTTCAAAATTATCTTTGTTGATTTTTTTTTAATATGAAGTTGGTTAAAAATTATAATTACAATAAAGTTAAATCATATGGGAAAAGTATTGTAGTTTTTCTCACAAAACATTATAGATTGCTATAATATTTCTCTAAATGATTTTTTATTTTATTTTATTGGAAAAAGCACTGTAGTTTTTCTTATAAAACATTTTCAATTGTTACAATATTTTTTTCTCTTGGGTTTTTTTCCTTCCAAAATTATTCATGGTGGCTTTTTTTTAATATTAAGTTAATAAAGAATTTAGCTATAGAATTCTTTTTGCTTTTTATTAACAAAAAAGCTAAATCTTACAGCGAAAGCACTATATTTTTCCTTGCAAGACACTATAAATTGCTACAAATCATTTTATTCGGTCTCTAAATTTTTTATTACCAACACAATTTTTTTTTCATCATAAAATATTGGCTCCACGTACCTTTAGTTTTGATTACTTATCTAACACTAATTTACAATTATAACACTATCGAGTATATTTATTTTACAAGCTCGCGACCAGACGCAATCATACCATCTCATATAACTTATAATAGAGATGGAATAAATTATGTATTTGATCTTATATTTTTCAATTCATGTATAACTTAGTCCCCCTTTAATTTCACTTTTTTCCCCCTTTTTTATACTTTTTTCATAAATAAAATAAAGAAGAGAGAAGTAGAGGAAAGGTACAAGTTTTGATTATGAAATAAGTAGTTTAAGAATAAAAACAGCTAAATTGAGGATGATCAATGATGGTGGACAGGATTTGTTAATTATTTATCGATACTACAAGGACTAATTCACTAGTTTCACTAAACTATAGGGACTAAGTTTATAATGAACTCATGTTTTTGTTGTTGTTTTGTGATGTTGCTTTGGGCAGGGCAAAACACGTCCACAGAGGCAAAAAGTTTCACGTTAGTTAATAACTGCAACGATACAATTTGGCCTGGAATCCTAACAAGGGGTAACAACAGCAATGGCTATGGTTTTGCTCTACAACAAGGCCAAACCGCCTTCTACAACGCCACGGCCGGATGGAGTGGCCGGATGTGGGCACGAACCGGTTGCAGTTTTGATAAAAACGGTACTGGAACCTGTCAAACAGGTAGCTGCGGCACCTCTATAAACTGCACAGTCCCGAGTAACCCACCCAACACCATTGCCGAGTTGACTCTTGGTGATGTTGATTTCTATGATGTTAGCCTTGTCGATGGATTTAATTTGCCTATAGTAATTTCTCCTATTGATGGCAAGGGAAATTGCAGCATTGCTGGTTGCGATGGGGACCTCCGACAAAATTGCTCGTCCGGACTGGCTGTTAAGTCCGACGGGAAGGTCATTGCTTGCCGGAGCGCATGTGATGCTTTCAACACCGACGAATACTGTTGTAGAGGAGCATATGCCGATCCTGTAGCATGTCTGCCAACCAACTTTTCCAGGAGTTTTAAACAAGTCTGTCCTGCAGCAGCTAGCTATGCATTTGATGACAGTATAAGCATCATAACATGCTCTGCCTCAGAATACATTGTCACCTTCTGTGCCTCAAGGTAAGCAATGCTTATCACTGCTGCTGCAGATGCTATATGTACCTGTTTTGATGCCTCTTTTCGAATGAATTTATCCTTGTAGAACAATATGAACATTACGCTGACCAACTAATTTGCCTGTATGTGAGTCCAGGAATCAAAAGGTGTGCTCTTATCATGATAACAAGCTTGTCTGCAACACATCGAATGGTTCAAAAGCATCTCCCCTTGGCGTAGGAGGATGGATTCTGGTGTTGGCACTGCCTTTGACATATAATTTGAAGATGAAATTCTATCACAGCTGACATTAATGCTCCCCTTCTCTCGAAAACGTCCTCTCCTTTGTAAATCAAGAAAGTGTTCCTTTGTCGGTTTTGAAATCACGACTTACTCTTCCTGATGCCTTATTTTTTGCAGCATGTTTGAAACTCTCTGGATTGAATTTTATTCAGATATTTTAGTCAAATCATGAGCCCATAACCAGCCAGATACAAAAAGAAGATTGGAAGTAACAGATTCTCAATACAGTAACATACTGACAACATGAAATGATCAAAAGCTTCTGCTTAGCAAAGCTAGTTCAACTAAACGAATATAAATTTTCAGGGCTGGACTGAATTCTCCATATTAATAGCAAAACAATAAGTTCTTGGTGTTACCTGCTAAATTGCTCCATGGATACAATAGCTGGGAGAGATATAATCCCATATGTGGTGGTGCTACCATGAATAGCCTTGTTCTGCCATAAATATTTCCTCAAGCTGTTGAGCATCAAATGGAGCTCCAACATCAGGCTGCTGCTGCTGCTGCTTCTTCCCACAATGATCACCAAATGGAAGTGACCTCGTCCAAGAAATCTTGGGTTTTAGAAGCCCATGAACTCACTCTTTCTTGCACTGCATCTGTCACCACATCACATCACATCACACAAACATGCAGACTTGCTGAATCCTACTTTGCCACTACCTACTGTTGCTCACTTGGATCAATGCCATTGAGCTTCCATTTGTCTCCTTCAAACTGACTCGCAACCTTAAACCTGCAGCTTCCATTTGTTGCAGAACCCCGCCCCGCCCCCCCCCCCTCCAACTCTTGATGCAACAAGGAGGATGAATTTGAGGGCTAAATCGTGATTTTGGAAAACATTTCTTGGATTTTGGTTTCTTGTTGCACGCTATGTTTCACCATTCACTCACTACTTCGGTAACGTTTCTTTCTTTCTTTCCTTTTAAAATAAGACTTACATTTTCAAGAACCTATCTCCATCGTTGTTTTGCATAAGAAATATATATATATATATATATATACATGACCTTAAGCCTGCCTAACCCGGAAAGATTTCAAGTTCGAATGCAGATGAAATTTGGTTGACTTTATCAAATTTAATCTGATTAACCCCAAGAAATTTTTTTAAAGAAACTGATTTGGATTAATTCAATGACTTATTAGTTGACCCCATAACTATTGGGTTGATTTAATAAAGGTGGTTTTTTTTAATTCGTACAGTAAATTTAAAATTTTATCAAAATAATACCATTTAAAAAAAATATTAATGAAATAATATATTTTTATCTTATACTATATTTACTAAATATTATTATTTCCAAATACCACACAAGATAGTTATCACACGCTTTAAAATATTGGTAGAAGACAAAAGGCAAGTCCATTCCATGAGCTTCCATTGCCTGAGGTAGGAGCTCATGGATGCACCATTCTTTCTATCCACGGATCCAAATGATTGAATTGCTTCAGCCGAAAGAAAGAGTCGAGAAACTCAGAACAAGATGGGTCCATCTAGCTGGTCTCTGGATCCAGAACAAGAAGGAGGCGAGCGGTCCATTTCTCTCAATTTGGCACAGAATCATCAGCTACTAAGGATTTCAGGGTTTCCCTCTATGGATTGACTCGGAAAAGAAGAAACAGAAGCAGCTTTGTAGAAGCGAGAAAAAAAAAAGAGCTATGAACAGAGCAAAGTGACTAAATGAGTTAAATCAAAGGACGAGAGTGTGTGTATATATATATATATATATATATAAACACTAAGGTAGAAGACAACATGAGAAGAGGATTTATCGTGTTGCAGTTCTTCCTTGAAGAATGGAAATTACAATGCAGAAGAAGTTTGTATTGGAAATTGAATACCTATTTTATAGCTACGTACGTACAGGTCTGTCTCCATGTGTCAACCTGCCAAGGAGTAGTAAGAGATGTCGAAGGTGGCGGCCAGGCATGGCCATAGTAATTAAGATCAAATGCCAATTTCTGGTAGCTTCTCGCTTGCTGGTCATCAAAATCGAATCAAAACAATATTTTTTTTCTTGTATTATTATGTAGAAGAGCAAGCTCGCCGCGTGATGCCAGATTGTTCATCCCACCCCACAATCTGCTTAGAGGTTGGAGTTGAAATCCTCACATGGATATCACAGCTCGAGTAAAAGAAAAGCGACCTCGTTGCAACGCATGATCTCTTTACATGATGCTGCTAAGAACATGCTTGCTGGCCGAAAAGCAGGGCATATGATGTGTATAATGGCCCAGACAAACTTTAAGATCACTGAGATTGACGACTCTTTATGCTGTCAAGCTGGGCCTCGATTTCTTTTCCACCTCAACAACTCCGTAACTGTATTTTTTGAAGTGTTTTTCGTGACACGTTGATCATCTTTTGTTATGCGATTAATTACGTTTGGTGCCAGTTGGATCGTCAAACTAACTTATTTAAAGCATTTTAATACTTCGATCTACTTCTGACAAATGGAACTATGTTTGTTGACGGTTTGATTTGGTCAAATCAACTGTTCAACATCATCAATAACGCAACGACGACAAACATATTTATAAGAAATCGTTTTTGTTATAAAAATATCCCCAACAATTTTAGATCAGTACCTTGTGTACCTTTTTCCGTCTCCTAGCTAATTAAAGGACTAAATTGTGGCTTGATTTTTCCTCGTCGAATTTCATGTTCACACTGTTGAAGCCTGCTTTTCTCCATTATTCTAGCCAGCTAGCAGCCACCACTGCTCTGTTCAGCATCGACGTGGTTTGCACCAGTTCATTCTCCTGGATTCTTCCCTTCCACATTTCATGACAGACCAAAACATTTCTCCTTGTTCTTTATGTATTATGAAAGCATGAAATCAATCACGTAGATGGAAACTTAAAAAAAAATCAAGACCCATATCTCATAAATAACAGAAACACGAATAATTTAAAAAAATACAGAACATATAGAGATAAGCAAGGCTCATATCTCAAATCGATATCCACATCACAAACGAGTTTCAGTAGTGACCCTCAAAACAAATGTGTATCTGCTCATGTCAACAGCTAAAGAAAGGCAAACAACCTGAGTTCCAAAAGTTCATGCTACTCATCAAATTAGCTCTCCCTCATAAGCCATCCTCTCTTCTCATCACAAAATAGCGCCTCGGTTTTTCAGAAACTAGATAAAGATGCGAGTACAAGTCCAACGATTAAAGACCCGGCGGAGACAAATAATCCAATAGAATCGGAAGAACCTGGAGATGGAGCAGGTGCTAGCTCATTGGATACACCATTCACAGACGGTCCGGCTGCAGCAGATCCTGCTGCATAACACACAATTTCGCAACAAATGAACAGTGAGTGTTTGATCGGGAAACCAAATAGCATGAAGATCAAATAGTTGTCAATGAAACAGCAGAATCAAACGACTGAATGAATCCTTAAAAAGCACCTAGATGCATGCAAGGGAAACTACTTGCCACATTTATAACCATCAACACACTGTTGTTTTAGGCATCAAATTCAACATGTGGGGGGCAAATTTGAGCGTGTTCGTGCACCAAAACTACAACAAGCGAATGTAGATTACAAGTTCCACCGCACGAATGAGATGGAAGGGGAAATCTCTTGTTTCTTCTTCTAAGAAAGGAAAGGCAAGATGAGATAAACATCCAATCTCAAGACCAAACGACCAAGAATGATGGCTGTCACGCTGTCGCATTCCACATTGTTCAAGAACAAATAAGAGAACACAAATGAATCACTTCAACTCAAATATTAGAAATCTATCTTAAGGCTTGGGAAACAGTGAGAATTCCTCACCCCTCAAGTATAAATTCACAGAAACTAAAAAACAAAAAAAGGATTGATTATGACTTAAGATTGGAGTACAAAATCAACATCATCACATACAAGGCAGCACATTCATGCTCTCACTCTTTTAGATACTCATCAGTCATCACTCAATGGAAACATGGGGACCTCAATAACAGGACATGCAATAGATTATACCAAAATCAGGAAAAGAATGACAGGAAGACATCATCAAAGCACTTAATTTCTTCTTTCTTTTTTAAATAATCCAGACATGGGTGGGGTCAAAAAGAAGAAATCTAAATAATTCAGCCAGTATCAAGTGTCACATGCAAATACATAAAAGATATCAATAATAAATTAAAAAACAACAACATGATATTTTTTTTTCAAAAAGCATTATCAGTAAAGATCAGGACTTGAACATACCAGGGGCACCAGCAGGGCTAGGTGTGGTCACTGCAACAACAAAAAAAGACATTTAACCAAATAATGAAGAAAAACAGCAAATTCTTGAAACCCCACAAGAACTATTTAAGGAAAAACAAAAATAGAGTGCGAAGTACTGACATCCGCAGTTAGCCGCAGGTGGGGCTTGGATTTTGCATGCAGAAGGGAGAGCTAGAGCCTTAGTGACATTCAAGACGACACCAAATTGAGCACTGCTCTTGAAGGCCTCACAGAGGCACTCAGCGTCAGTGCCCAGCACCGTTTTCAAACCAGAACAGCAGGTCCCTTCTGGCTTTTTTGAAGTGCTGTCGTTTGACACAAACGACAAGCAGTCAGCCATGCTCAGCACCAGAGTGGTGCAGTCCACTGAGGGTGCTGGGGCCGAAGCGTGGCGGTGGGAGGCACCCTCTGCCCAGATACAACAAGAGACTGAGATTGTGCAGAGAAGGATCAAAGAGAACACCTTTCTTGGTGCCATTTTGTTTATTTCTTGAGAAAAATATGCTGCTGCGTTGCAGAGGCCGAGAGAAAGAGAGAGAGAGGGAGAGAGGGAGGTGAGAAGAGGGGGTTGTGGAGGTAGTAGGGTTGGTGAAGAGAGTTATAAATAGAGGAAATGGAAGTGGGGGTTTCAAAAAGTGGAGTGGGGATTTGCAGGTTTCGAAGCAAGTATTGACTTCATATTTCAAATTTTTTAATTCAATTATTTGTTTCAGACAAAAAAAAATATGATTTCATGTTAGATAAAAAAAAAACAAATTGTTTTGATTTAAATTTTATTTTTCTCTTGTGTATATTCCTTGATGAACCTGGACCGACCTGAATTTATTTAATAGCTCGATGATTTGAACTCGTTTTTTTAAATTAATGTAGTTCAAATTTAATTATTCTATAGATAAATAATATGTGATCTTACTTTTTAAAAAAATTAAATTTTTAAAATTAAAGATTTTATTTGTTTTAGAATATTTTTTAATTATTTAGTGAGCTTATAAATCATATATGATAATTATATTTTTTTTAGTTTTAAATTAAAACTATTAATTCAATAATGTAATTTTTCACTCTTATGATATGCCTGTCATTAATTTTTTTTATAATTAAATATTAAAAAATAAAATAAAACGCATAATTTATAATTTGATCATGATCTTAAAAATAAAATATTTAAATATATATATATTGTATGTCAGTAATATTTATTTTTATTTAATTTTTTTATAATTTAAATATTTTATTTTTTCCTAATATTTAATGTCAGTAATACAAGATAAAAGACAGAGATGTAAGGTGTTGCTATTGTATCGCATCTTAAATCAAATCTATTTAATTTAAATTCAATTATTTATATTTAATAAATAAAGAACCGTGGAAGTAGTTGATGTTTTAAATTAAACACATTAATGTGATTATATCTGCATAATTTAAGGAATATATTAAAAATAAATAAAAAGAAGGAAAAGGGGGTGACGCCTGACGGGTGATGGCAATTATTATGGACGAATAAAATAATAGCGAAGAAAGGCAACGGCCATTTTTTTTCTCACCGTTTTTCGGCGATGCCATGTGGGCGCATAAGTCGGTGCATGATGTCCTCCAGTGTGGCATACGTGTCACACATCCCATCCCACGTGTCGACCTTCTTTTTTCTTCTTTCTTAAAAAAGGAAAGGCATGGTATGATCATAGCTACCTGACCCGGTTTAATGTTCGGTTTTTAAATTTTAATCGGGTTATAGATTATTCAGGTTAAATTATTTTTAAACTAAAATAATATTATAACTGGATATTTACCTCGAATATAATTATTTTTTTATTTTTTTAATCCAATCCAGTTTTAGTTTCGTGTCCACCCGTGGGACTGGATTTCAAAATTATAATTATGATAATTTTTCTATGTATTTTTCTTTGATATTAATAAATAGTAATTTAATGTCAATTATTAATAAATAGAAATTCTCAAAATGAATAATTAAAATCATATTAAATTTCATGTTCCTTCTTTATTTCTTTCTTCTTTTTCAAGAATTTGGATATTTCATAATGGCTACCTAATTTTTTACTAAATAATTAATGATATCTAATTACGTTACAGGATATGCTTAATTTCCATGTATTGGATTGACAAATATCTTGCTCTATTTATTTATTTTATTTTTTTATTTTTTATTTTTAAATAGAGTAGAAGCACGTTTTTGTATTTTTATCTTCTCAAAGGACAACAACATTAGATCACAATTAGCTACTAGACTTGCGTTCCCGTGTAGAAAAAAATAAATCATGAGTTCGAAGTTAAAGTCTAATAATAAAATATTAAAAAATAAAATTAAAAAATAAATAAATTAAAAAATATATGAGTTAATCATGATGACAAATTCTTTACATACAAAATGACATCAAGAGAAAAACTAAAAAATAAAAAAATAAAGTTAAATCAATAAAAAAAATTATATATATATATATATAAAATTATCCTCATTAACTTAATTGACTAGAACTTTGAATAGCCACATGTTAAAAAAAATTAAGTAAATACGAGTTAACTCACTATTTATTAATTATATAAGATTAGGATAATTTTTTAAAAAATATAGCAAATTATGAAATATAAAACTTAATAACTCAATATGAAATAATAAAATTATATATATATACAAAAACTTAAATT